>PVIU01008399.1:0-83616 GCA_004026605.1 Ondatra zibethicus
TCCTAGGCCAGGAGGGATGGGGGTGGGCCTTGGACTTCCAACAGGGCAGGGCACCATGCCCTCTTTCAAGGAAGAAGGGGGAGGGAGGAGGGGTGGGGGGTAGTGGGAGGGGACCGGGAGAAGGGGAAGAAAGGAAAAAAAAATTTTTTTTATCTTTAATTATGTTCTTGAATGGAAAAAATAAAACAAAACAATGTATAGAAAAAAAAGAAATAAATATTGTCAATGAAAAATGGAAGAATAAATTCCTACATTTGTCTCAGTGAATATAAATAAACCAAAGTAAATTACTTGAAAAAAAATATCTTTATTGGGTGTCGATGGAAGAAAATAAGCTTGAAGAAAAGAAATGAAAAGCCAATTAAGAAACAGTAAAAATCAAGAATGGCGCTAAGATGAGAGAGAATGAGGGAAGGTAGGTTGAGACCAGAGCCAAGCTGTGAGAAGGCTGTGTTAACTGTAGGTACTAAGAGCTAAATTAATAAAATAAAATTTTGTATTTCCTGAACTTAAACTGAGAATAAAACATGCCAGATATGCAGAGAACACACATCATAGATTTATTAAAATGAAAATAAATGCATGAGCCAGTGGCCTTCTGAGGCCTGATTGCACCTCAGAGGCTTTTAGGTGTCAATCAGTCTTCATTTCTTCCACGTCCTTCACAATTGGGATAAGGGATGTTTTCTTTTTGTTGATGTAGAAAAACAGTTGACACCTCAACATTTATATTGGAGCCAAATATGAGCAAGCACTTCTCAGGAACACAGAGTCAGTTCACCCCAAATGCCATGTTATAATGTGGTTAGAGTTTCATAATGTTATATAAAACAGAACAAGTGATGTCAGGAATGAAGACTTTATAAGAGTATATAGATGTAGGTTGTCAGGTTACAGCAAAGCAGGGGCATCTCTGTAATCAACCTCAGATGCAATTTGATGACATTCTTAGCCTTCAGTTTATGTGGTTTGAATAGGTATAGACCCCCACTGACTCATGCATTTGAATGCTTGGTCCATAGGATGTAGCACTATTAAGAGGTATGTCCTTGTTGGAGGAAGTTTGTCTCTGTGGAGGCAGGCTTTGATGTCTCACATATGCTCAAGCTATGCCCAGTTATACAGTGCTCCTTTTACTGCCTGTGGATCCAGATGCAGAACTCTCTTTCTCCAGCATCCTGTCTGCCTGTATGCTGCCATGCTTTCCACTGTGATGATAATGGACTAAACTCCTGAAACTGTAAGCAAGACACAATTAAATGTTTACCTTTATAAGAGTTGCCATAGCCATGGTATCTCTTCACAGTAATAGAAATCCTCACTAAGACAGGTTAATAGAAGCTAGGAGCCTTTTAATATATTCCAAAAGGTGTCTATTATAAAGACTATTAAGAATGCTAATAATAGGCCAAGACAATTTGCTGGTCCTGTGATGTTCCTTTGCTCGACAATCACAGTAATTGTAATCAACCAATCACTCTAGAAGAATACTTAAAACTACGTCTATTTTTTTATGTGGAGGACATTGAGTTCATTTGTCGTAACCCTTTAAAATTAGCTGTAGTCCTGTAACTAAATTCTCACAGAGGTATATAAAGGAATATACAGAGAAACTTCTTTGCTATCAGAGATACCTTGCCATGAGGATTTCAATCTAGTGGCCTCAGAGGTCAGTGTAGGGCCAGAGCTACATTCAACAGTACCTTATAGGATACGTGCATTATAAATTATTTTCACTTTAAACATTTTTTGAGATTAGAAATACATTATTTCTATTTCTCCTTTACTCTCTCCAAACCCTTCCATATAATCCTTCTGTCTCCTTTTCATTAACTGTTATTGTATACGTATATGCAAACATGTCTATATCCCTAAGTATAGCCTACTCAGTCTGTGTAATATTAGTTGCATGTATGTTTTCAGGGATAAACAGTTAGCATTTGAGAACCGACTGATGTTGTTTTCCCTCGGGAAAACCAGCTCTCCCACTCTTAGCGTTCCTTAGCCTGGGTCACATCTAGCACGTTTTGCTTAATGTCTTGTGGACTTTTCCATGTCTATTCTGGCATTTGTATTGTTGCAGTCCTTGTCCAGCTCCTGTTTGGGCAGTCATGTTGGTGACTTTATGGATATAGTTTTCTTCATGTTATTAGCAGATGCAGGCTCCCTGCAAACTCCATGGCATTCTTTCTGGCTCTTATAGCCTTTCTACCCACTCTGTTGCAAGTCTTATATACAGGAGTGTTTTGGAGGTGTATCTATTAGGGCTAGGCTCCAAAGCTCTGAATTTTGATTGGTTGACATCTTTTGTAGTCATATCTTCCTTTTGAAAAGAGAGAATTCCTCAATGAGGGGTGAAAGCTACATGTATCTGGGGATATAAAAACAAACGTTTAGGTTGTTGTCAGACGTTGTGCTGGTTTAGTAAAGTCGTATTTATAAAGAACATATTTCTAGTCGGACTTAATTCCTACTGAGCAAGAGAAATGCCATGCCTGGTACTGGAACCTAGGCTGTTGCTCTGTACTAGTGAAGTCATGGATATGGGAAAACTCATTTTATTTTCTTCTGTCTCTAGGGATTTTTTTTTAAAAGAAACTTTCCTCTCTGATTTCTTGGTTGACCTGTTTATTCAAAAATGCCTTTTTTAGGTTTCTAGTATTTTCATGGTTTCTTTAGTTTTTAGTATTTTCTCTAAACAGTCTTATTGCATTACAATCTGTTAAGACACAAGGAACTATATCAAGTATTACTATTTGCTGAGACTTGGCTAGTCGCCACCTTACGGTTAGCGATTGGGTTTCTCACTGAGCCTAAATCTTACTGATTAAGCTAGACGGGCTTGCTAGTAAACCCCTGTGAGCCTTCGATCTCTACCTTCCCAGAGTAGGGCTACAGACATGTGTCACTAAGCCTGGCTTTTATGACATGAGACTGTAGATCAAACTTAGATGCCCATACTTCATGTCAAATACCTTCCCTACTGTGGCAATATTTCATTTCTCCAGGAAGAAACTGACTTCTAGAAAGTTCTATGCTATTAAGGTTTTATGATATTATCCTAAATCAAAACAATTTGACATTTCAATGGCTTATGACAAAATGGAATACTATGTTTGTATTATGGAAGGTGAAGTTCTCTGAATAATTTATTTTTTTTTGGAGTCCAACAGAAGAAATTTCTCCAATCTTAGACATGCCATTTTCTTGGACGAATAGAGAAATTTAAAAAGCTGATGATTTTTATTGATAGATAGATAGATGGGTAGATGATAGATAGATAGATAGATAGATAGATAGATAGATAGATGATAGATCGATAGATAGATAGATAGATAGATGAGTGACATAGAGATGATAAATAAATGGCAAATTAGACAGATACATAAATACACAGATATATAGACAGATGATCAATAAATGAAGATATAGATAGATACAGATGATATGTGATGTAGAGAAAATACATTATTTACAAAATCATTATTTACTGAGTATACACTCAAGGTCAGCTTCAACATCTCTTTGTGAAAACTATTGTTGGGTTTTAGTTTAATTTCTTGACAGTTGTGAGCATCTATGTCAGGTTTCCCTCTAGGGTCCTTCTCATTCAGCATAGATCTTTAGGACACCTGAATAAACAGTATAGTGCACATGTCTAACAGCCTGTGCATTGTTCTCATCGTCACAGAAAATCATCAAAGGATAATAAAAAAGACCGGAATATGTTTATCCTGTTGCATTTCTATAAACATAATAAAATCTGGCTCCTTAACATTTATTGACTAATAAACAACTATGGTCTTATGGCCCAATATTCTTCAATAACTTTATAATCATTAATAAAGGTGTTATGTCATTCATTAATGTATTGCCTTTAAGTTTCAAATTTGCCTTATAAAATTATTTGTATTATTCTTTTGCTAATCGGATCTAAAATTTACATTCTATACCTATATATTTTTATCTCTCTATATGTATATATATGAGTGAAAGCAATCATAATATTTATCTCTTTAATATTCTATTAAGAATTTAAGCACAAAACTAAGTAATTTCCTATATAAACTTCCATTTTAAATTTAAAAAATATGTATATTCATTGTTACAAATTTTGTGTAGTTATGTGTCTCTATGAGAGTTTGTGCCCATGAGTACAGGTTCCCAAGGAGGCTATATGTGTCAGATCCCCTGGGTCTGGAGTTACAAATAGCTGCAAGACACCTGATGTGCATCTTCTGCAAGAGCAGATAGTGATCTTAGCCACTTAATGATCTCCCCAGTGTCCCCAAAGCACCCATTTAAACAAACAAACAGCAGCAGTGTTTTAAATGATGTTTTGGTTGAATGTATTTTCATGTGTGTTTTAATTGATATTGTTAGACTAAATTTCAGGAATTGTAAATACTATATGAAAGTTTATTTATTTCTCCATTACATCGTGTGTGTGTGTGTGTGTGTGTGTGTGTGTGTGTGTGTGTGTGTGTGTTCAGGCAGATGTGTATGGACACACAGATGCCATGGTGGAATAAAGTTTTCAGGAGTCATGCTCAACTTCCTTAGCCATCAGGGAAATGCAAATCAAAACAACTTTGAGATACCATCTTACACCTGTCAGAATGACTAAAATCAAAAACACCAACGATTGCCTATGTTGGAGAGGATGGGGAGTAAGGGGAACTCTCATCCATTGCTGGTGGGAATGCAAACTTTTGCAACCTCTTTGGAAATCAGTGTGGCAGTTTCTCAGGAAATTGGGAATCAACCTAATACCACTCTTGGAAATATACCCAAGAGATGCCCAATCATACTACAAAAGCATTTGTGCAACTATGTTCATAGCAGCATTATTTGTAATAGCCAGAAACCGGAAACAACCTAGGTGCCCCTCAATGGAAGAATGGATAAAGAAAGTGTGAAATATATACACATTAGAATACTACTCAGCGGTAAAAAACAATGACATCTTGAATTTTGCATGCAAATGGATGGATATAGAAAACGCTATCCTGAGTGAGGTAACCCAAACCCAAAAAGACAATTATGGTATGTACTCACTTATTAGTGGACCCTAGCCATAAAACAAAGGACACTAAGCTTATAACTCACAAGCCCAGAGAAGCCAAATAGCAAGGTGAACCCAAAGAAAAACATATATAGATCCTCCTGGAAATTGGAAACAAACAAGATTGCCAGGCAAAAGTTGGAAGCCAGGGGCGGGGCTAGAGGTGGGGGTAGGGAGCGTGTTGGAAGGGGAGAGGGCGAAGGAGAAGGGAGAAGGGAAGGACTGGGGAAAGCTTAGGGGAGTGGGAGGGTGGAGATGGAGGAAAGGTGGATATTGGAGAAGGGAATAAGATATCTACATTAAGGGAGTCATTTTAGGATTAGCAAGATACTTGGCTCTAGAGGGAATCCCAGGTGTCCACGGAGATGTCCCCAGCTAGTTACTTGGACAATAGAGAAGAAGGTGCCTGAACTAGCCTTGTCCCATAGTCACATTGATGAATATCTTGATCATCACCATAGAAATTTCGTCCGATAGATGGCGATAGAGACAAGGACCCGCATTCACATCAGAGCAATGGACTGAGCTCCCAAGGTCCAGTTGAAGAGCAGAAGGTGGGAGAAGATGAGTAAAGAAGTTAGGACCATGAAGGGCTGGTCCACCCACTGAGACAGTATGCCTGAACTAATGGGAGTTCACCAAATCCAGCTGGACTGGGACTGAACGAGCATATGATCAAACTGGACTCTCCGAATGTGGCTGCCAATGGGGGCAGACTGAGAAGCCATCAACAATGACACTAGGACCTATCTCTTCTGCATGTATTATCTTTCTGGGAACCTAGCCTATTTGGATGCACACCTTCCTAGGCAAAGATGGAGGGGGGAGGGCCTTGGACTTCCCACAGGGCAGGGTACCATGCCCTCTTTTAAGGAAGCAGAGGGAGGGGGGAGGGGTGGGGCAGAGGGGGAGGGGACTGGGAGAAGGGGAGGAAATGTAAATTTTTTTGAATTAAAAAAAATAAAAGAATATGAAAAATTAAATAAAAAATAAAAGAAGTCAGGTTGGTTTTTAAAACTTCTTTTTAGGAATAACTTTCTAAATCTAGTTCCAGTGATTCATACCTTTGGTAACACAACACAATGCAATTTACATGCTTTGAATGTAGTATGACCTAGAACGTGTTTCTTCCAAATGTAAGAAACACCAACACACCTTTACTTTAAAGATCAATTTATACAGGCTGTGGTTTACTTCTGATTCATGTTCTCACTCTCCTCTGTTGCTGGTTCTGCTGCAGTAAACTGAATGCTTCATGGCATGGGGAAGTCCATCAAAGCAAACATGTGAAAAATCTACTGATAATCTGCCGATAATGAATGTGTTTAGAAGCCAATTCTTCTGCAGCTCAGACTTTGGAAGCTACAATTCCAAAACACAGGTTCACCACATGCGATATCCTCAATCAGAGTTTCTATCTAAGGCTGTCTGCATTCCCCACCGACGTAACTGGTGCACCTCTGAGCAGCTGATACTGTGGTTATCTTTCAGTCAATAATAGGCAATGCCATCATCAGGTGATTGTCATACCACCTCTGAGATTATTTGAAATTAGCATTTTATAATAGAAAGTGGAATGAACCTAACTTTGTTTGACTTTGCCATTAATGAGCAAAAGTAGATTAACAATGCCCTAAAGAAAAAAATTAATGCAAAATATTTCTTTTTTCATCTATTTGGTTCATTAACACTGACCTTAGAGTTGATTTAGTTTCTGTTAAAGAGTTGTCTTGAACATTGTACATTTGAAATTATCATTTCTAATATCAATCAAAAGTAAGTGGTAGTGAAAGTTATATTTTTAAAAATGAATGACAATTATACTTGAACATTAAGTGATCACACATGACAGAAGTTTATAATATATGATTTAAAACACAGTTACAATAGACAAATGAATTATGGGACAAAGTTAAACAAAATTACACATGAGCCCAACCAAAATACAACTTTCTATCAAAGGCTGCAAACTCTTAATTGTAAGAGTATAATTATACTTTCTCTAGTTCCATGACATTTGGTGTGGTTTTCAGAATTGCTTATCTGAAATCTTAAAAAAAAAAAGAAAGAAAGCTTAATGTTAAAGACTTGTAGCAGTGAATGTAGAATTAGTGATCATATTATGCATGTATGTGAATTTTAAACATGGTTATGTTACATGCATATAGAATATATATCATTATATACCTATTAAGTTTTCATATAGTTTCTACATTCATATACACAATATATAAATTAAACTCAAATATTAACTGTGGATACAATCCTTGACATGTCTCCAACTAGTCACTTTATCAGAGCTCAACCACAACAACATGTATGTCAATTTAACCTACCTTGTAATTTTAGGCAAAGGCATTTGCAATTGGGCTTTCCCGTGTGTTCTGCGTAGGTTATGCACAGTTCATTTGTACGTTCTCCATCATTGTGGCATTGTAGCCCCCTGAATACTAAAACCACCACTAGTACATGAAGAGCAGAGCTGGTGGCTATGGAGTTTTTATGGCTTCTAAATAGAATTAGTGTTGAAATAAATGTGCATATTGTGCACAGTATTATTGACTATAGCCTGAGAAAAGGATTTCTTAAATAAGCAATGCATTAAGCCCAAGGCTTGATGGATAATTCCAGAAATGTTGCAACATGTTTAAGCCAATTCCTACACATAGTACATGAGTTCTTGACTCAAATACTATTCATAAGATTGTCTATCTTTTAAACATACATCATGGTGGGGTAGGGACACATGGCTGTGATACTGATGTATTTTATACACATGAATACTGAAACTTAACATTTAAAAAATCTTTATACCAATTTGTTATCAAAATTCACTAAATATATGTTTTTAAAGCTTCAGTGCACTTTTATAGATTTTTTGAAAACATTATATATTTTAACCTGGATTTCTTTTTATGTCCTAAGAGGTTTGAGATGTTTCAACAGTGACAATTTAGCTTAAGTGGTAATCTGGTTTTCTATTTACGATTATTGAACAGACATCCAAAGCAAAAGTTGTTTTTACTTCAAACTAACAAATTTCTGTATAATAAACAAAGACACAATGAAGTGTAAGCTTACGTTTAAAGATGTTATTTGTCAGCCATATATGTGGTGAAGAGTTACTAATTCAAAATATATGAAATCAAAAGACTCAAAGCATTATGAGAAATCTACTTTAAACTTAATAAATTCATAAAATACAAATATCTTGTTAGTAAAATTTGTATCAGTTACTTGAAAATCAAATCATGATTCCTACTAAGATATTATAAAATACATACTCAAAATTTGCTTCTTAATTCACAATATTTTAGCATATATGACAAGACTAGTACTTGATCCTTAGTTACATCAAGCTGGTACTTTAATGTTTGCAAGTTTCCTTTCTACAATTAGATAATTCCACAGTTGTCCATCGGTCCTTCTCTAACAATGTACAAACAGAAGACAAGTCACGGTGTCATAGTTAAATAATTAGTTCCCTTAGTTAATTTGCCAGCTAACCACAAGTAACAGTATATATAAGTATATTGATATTATTAGTTTTATGTGTCTGAAAATTATGTTCTAATTCAGAAGTGGAGTGGAAGTACTTTCCACCAAAGATCTGTTTATCATCCATAATCAGCAACTTCCAGAAAATTAAAATATTGTAATCTTAGAATGTTTTAATTATCTCTTCAGTGCTTAGCTTAAAAACATGAGCTGCAATGCCCAAGACCATATATGCAAATTTTTTTAAAAGATATATTTGTTTTCTTACTTTATTTTATTTTTAGGTTTGCTTATTTTTATTTTACATGTATAAGTGTTTTGCTTGCATGTCTGTCTATGTATCACTTTCATGCCTGGTTTCACTTGGGGTAAGAAGAGGAACTTCTGAAAATATAGAGGTTGTTAGCTGCCAGATGGGTGTTGGAAATTAACTCATATCCTCTACAAGATCAAGAGAACTCTTAGCTAATGAGCAATCTCTCTCCAGCCATATTTTATTTTATTTATTTTGGAATTTGCTAAAAATATCTTCATTTGCTGATATTATGACAATTTGTCACACTAATTGTCCAAAATTCAAAGCATTCTTCATCAAAAAGCATTTAGTTATTTATATATTAAACTTCACATTATTTTAAAGAAATAATGTTTTAATTTACAATGTTCAAGACAGTTCATTCACAAAACCTAAATGAACAAACTTTATAGCCAGTACTAATGAATCAAATAAATGAAAGGAGAAATATTTGTCGTTCAGCTTTTTTCTTTAGAACATAGTTATTTGCCATTTTGTTCATAAAATCATATATATAAATGGAATTTTTGAATTTGTCTTACAGAATGTGGTCTGGCTATTCCAACAATGATTGTTTTCCAAGAGAGAGGCCAAGAATCCAATAGCTGTGCCATCTACAAAATTAGGTGTGGTCCGTTTGGTCTATGTTGAAAACCAAAAAAATAGATTTCAATATTAGCAAAGGAATCCTTAGCAGCAGGAGAGATGAACTTACAAGTAAGAATGATGGAAAGAAGACAAAAATTTAAAAAAAATGTATTTCTTGTATGTCATTTTACTTAGGCTGCTACCAGAAAGTTTGGCCAAGATTTAGCGTGTCTTCCCACATTAAATGTTCCAATCAAAAACAATTCCTCATAGTGTTCCTAGCTGCTTGGGTTTTAGTTGGTTCGAGATATACGCAAGTTGACAAACATAATCAGCCGTTGCAAGTCTCCCCCTTGGCATCTTAATATGCTATTGCATCTCCTTAAGTTATACTTAATCTCCAAGGCTGAGGCAGAGTGTACAGGGCCTGCACAGGCTTGAATCAGATGGGGCCCAAGAGTTGAAGGGAGAAGTAGACACATGTCTCATCTGTAACTTACAATAAATGTTCAAATGATAACCACTTTCTTTCAAGGAGTCTCACTGGGGAAACAAACGACTCTTAGGCTGTATGAATAGCAGGAAATGGCCAACCGAAAAAGTATTACAGAGTGCCGGGAGATACATCCAGACCGAAATGTCGTCCGATGGATGGAGACGGAGACAGAGACCCACATTCACATCAGAGCAATGGACTGAGCTCCCAAGGTCCAGTCGAAGAGCAAGATGGTGGGAGAAGAGGAGCAAGGAAGTTAGGACCGTGAGGGGCTGGTCCATCCACTGAGACAGTGTGCCTGATCTAATGGGAGCTCACCAAATTCAGCTGGACTGGGACTGAACGAGCACATGATCAAACCAGACTCTCTGAATGTGGCTGCCAATGGGGGCAGACTGAGAAGCCATCAACAATGACACTAGGACCTATCTCTTCTGCATGTATTATCTTTTTGGGAACCTAGTCTATTTGGATGCACCCCTTCCTAGGCCGGGATGGAGGGGGGAGGGCCTTGGACTTCCCACAGCGCAAAGTACCATGCCCTCTTTTAAGGAAGCATGAGGAGGGAGGAAGGATGGGGGGGAGCGGGAGGGGACTGGGAGAAGGGGAGGAAATGTAATTTTTTTTGAATGAAAAAAATAAAAGAATATGGAAAAAAAAGAAAAAGTATTACAAAACCAATGGCTTCTTTGGAAGTTCCTTGTCTCACAATGCTGTATTAGAGCTTTTCGTTTATTTTGTTTTTGTTTATGTCTCTTTCTCATCTCTTTGTATCCTACAATTCCTTTGTGTATATATTATGACTTCTAATTTAGACTTTTGTGGACCTATATTTTTTGTTCCAACTCTTGGGCTCTTTTACTTCTGTTGGTTTGTTTTGCCCAATTCTCATAAACAGTGTTTGTTTCATCTCACTATATTATATTACTATCTTATTATGTATTAAAAGCCTGTTTTAATTGAATGAGAGACAAAATGGGAATGGGTATGGGTGCGACAGAAGGTGGGGAGGAACTGGGAATAGATCAGGAAGAAGAAATTATAATCAGATATTATTTATGTGAGAAAAATTAAGTCTTCCAGGTTGCTGCCATCTAACTGGTGTTAGCATTGATTTTTTAAAATGTCAACTCATCGCTCTACCAGGTCAGCTGCTTCAAGATGATGGGAACATGGTAAGACAAATGAATTCTGTGAGTGTGGACCCACTGTCACACATTTTTGACTTTGAAGTGAGTTTCTTGGTCAGAAGGAAGATTGTATGGAAAACAAAGATGACAGCTAAGGCATTCTGTGAGTCCTTGGGTGGTAATTTTGACAGAACTATTGCTTTTCAACTTAATTTCAGGCAAATATTTGGAGAAGACTGAAAGTTACCACATTCTTTGCTACAATATTACAATAATAGTTTCTAACAAAGTTGTTAAAATTGACCCCCTCTGAAACCAATTGAGATGGGCCTCAACAGTCCACATAGGGTTGAGCACTATTGTCTTCCGAGATCCAACTAGGATGATGCATTCGGCCCTGTGTTCAGCTGCTTTCATAGTCCAAAGTCTCAAAGTCTTTCACGTTTTTTAAACACACATGTGTGTGCGCGCGCACACACACACACACACACACACACACACACACACACACACACACAGAGCCATGTCTGTCACAGAAATAACTCAATCCCTGGTAGAAACTTCTGTCAAAGTTACTTTTCTATTGCTGTGACAAAGAAAATTATTTACATGGGTTTATGGTCTCAGGTAAGTATATGATGTCAATGCAAAGGCTCAGTGTCAGCGATAGCTATGAGCTCACATCTTCATTCTTAAGCAGAATGCGGAGAGAGAAAAGCACTTTGGGAATTGGATAAGTCTTTTTGAAATTACAAAGCCTACTCCCAATAACAAAATTCCTCTAGTCAGGCCACACTTCTGCATCTATCCCAAAGAGTTCTACCAACTGGAGATGAAATCTTCAAACATATGAATCTGCGGAGATCATTTTCATTCAAACAACCACAGCATAGCACTCACATTAAGAAATGTAGCAACAAATGCTGGAGAGGATGTAGGAAATAAGAACCATTGTTCACTACCTGTGAGAATACAAACCAAAATAGTGTCATGGAAACCAGTTTAGAGGTTCATAAGTGATTGAAAATAGAAATAAAATATGACCCATCTGTTCCACTACTCGGCATACACTCAGAAAACCATGTCCCATCGTTAGGAATATCTGTACATTCATGTGTCTTGTTTCTCTGTTCATGATAATTAGAAAATGGGACCCACTTAGATATCCATCAACAGAGTGAAAAGGGAAATGTGTTGTATATATACACAACTGAATAGTATTCAACCAAAAAGAAAAATGAAATAATGAAATTTTCAGGAAAATGAATGGACTTAGAAAGTATAGTATTAAGGGAGGTTACACAAACTCAGAAAACAAAAAGAAAACATTGACTCTCCACCATTTTCTTAGCCAAACCTGCAATGTATTTGAAATATACCTGCATATCTCAAAGCAGGTATAAGTGTAGGTAGAATGTAACATCTAAAGATGAGACCATGAAAAAAGGAGATGTTAGGTGATACTAAGGAAGGGCAGAATACAGACAAAGCATCACATGGATTATGAAAGGCAAATAGCTATTTTTTCTAGTTTCTACTACACATGGTTATTGGTTTCTTTTTATGATGGATAAGCAAGGAAAAAAACTAATTGACAGTAAAAGTACAAAGCCCTAAGTGCAGGTTCAGGCTTCAGAATGGCCATTATGAAGGAAATAAGTTCACTGAGGTCAACAGAGTTTAGAACTGGGAAAAGGTTTTATCAACTGCCTTGATCTAGCTGTTTTTATTGGTAGCACATTACAACAATGTGATTTTTTTAAAAAAAGAATAAATGACAAACATCAACTTTCTGTTCTCTTCCTTAGCTTGCTTTGTAAAATGACTTTTTATTATTTATGCTTCATTTGAAGGCTTTATGCTATATTGCTTTCAGAGGTAAAAACTCTATTTGCTCTGTTCACTTTTGGGATCAAATAAAGGTCCTAATGAATACTACACACTCGCTCTGTCATTGAGCTAAAGCCTCAAGTCTCTCAACGCTATTATCTAAATAACTCAATATCTGTTATCAAATTCATGTTGTCCGTGATTCTTTTGGGATATGAGTTAAATATACATGTTTTTCTTACTAATAAACTGAAAAAAAACAAATTATGGATTTATTATGAGGTAATAGATTTTGGTAACAATTTGTAAGGGGTATTTAAAACTGGCATACTTTGCTGTCCATTAAAGCAACAGCTAATGTTCTATCTATGCCTATAGGTACTCAAATTTCTTTTGACTAATTTCTTGAGTGAGCTTGCACACTTATTAAATGAGAGCAGCAGCCTTTTGGCTGATTTCTCAGATGTTCCTGCGAATCTCATGTGCCAATCTGGATGATGTAGATTTGAATATCAGCACATATAAAAACACCAACTCATCTGCACTTAATTTGGGGATTTGCAGTCCACGGTGGCAGAGATCTCGGTTCAGAAGGCACTTCAGTGCTTTTTAATTTGCGATGCAATTCAACACACACACACTAAAAAACTCACTTTTCTGAAGGATCACTTTGTCTTCCAGGAGCAGTTTGTTTTTCACAGATTCTGAGCGCAGAGCAGAGAAAGTACAATGGTGAACTAGAGAAAGGAGAGCATGGAGGATTTGTAGTTGAGAGCACTTCTGCTTGCCTCCCCTGGTGGGAAGAAATGGAATAATGAAGTTCAGCCTCCAGCTGCTCAATGTCCTCAGGACATCAATTAAGACCTGTACTTCTCAAGTCTGTTTCTGTTTCTCAGTTATGTGCGTTTTTTGGATACTCAATTATCACCCACTAAATCACATTCCAATTACACTGAGGAGGATGGCAAGCTCGCAAAATGTAGTCTAAGCTCCCTTGTTAGTTAAAATAACAAATGCCCCTCACATCATTGCTACTGATATTTCTATAACTATTGTACTAATTTAACATTGTTCTTGGACTTCAGTGTCAGCGATAGCACTTGCTTTGCTTCTACTTAAGAGACATCACGTTCAGGTTTACGATTCCATATTGTGCCAAGAGGAAAGTCTTCTATGACATATTTATAATATAAAATATAAAGGCAAGATCGAATATGAAAATGCTGATTAATACTAGACTTCAAATTTCATAATTTTATAATTGCATATTGAAACCTGTGTGGATCTGATGAACACATTATTTTTCTTGATGAAGGCTGATTGTTTTGGTAATGATCATCTGCTTTGAGGTTATATTTGCATGTGTTACCTAAGCAATTATGAGGCTCTGTCCAGAAGCTACCCTAATGACTTAATTTTTTATCTTCAAATTATGGTTATATGGAAGATATTATGAGAACCCAGGAACTAATAACTCTGGAAAAGACTATACTGCTGGTAGATAATTCCTGTATAACATAAAAATTGAAATTACTCATTGCATGTCTTCAATATAGCTGTGTAAACAGGACTTAAACCATGGCAGCAACAACAGACAGGTAAAGAAAGCTGTACTCTCATGCCCACCCCCCCAGAGGGGGAACTAAAGGAGACTAATGACAGTTGAGATTAGGAGAATTTCTCTGCTACAGGAATGAGCCCTTTGATTAATTATCCAACACTCAAGAGTAAGCCCTGAACTCATATACATATTAAACAATGTCAAATAGACTTAGTAGGTTATAGTTATATATTTATGCATTTATTTATACAGGTAATAATATAATAATAACTAAAGAAAAAGAAACCAAGAATTTGAGGGGGAGTAAGGAGAGTTGAAAGAGTTGGAAGAGAGAGAGGAGGGGAATGATGAAACTAATTTTTGAGATCATTTAACTTTCATTTTATGTGTACGGGTGTTTTTTCTCTTCTATGCCTTGGGCATTACAGACATGCAATGAGCATAGAGCCCAGAGGAAGGTGTGGGATCCCCTGGAACTGGAACTGAAGAAGACTGTGAGCTGCCCCGTGGTGAAAGCAATGGGACAGGGACCTCTAAAAGAGCAGCCAGGGCTCTTTACGTTTCAGGCATCTCTCTGGCTGAGGAATTTTGTAATTATATTTTAGTTCAAAACCTTGCAGTTATGTTTTAATTTCAAAAGACTAAAGATATAGATTTTGTTCTTCATTCAAAAACATGGCTAATTTTTAAAAAATGTTTTAAAAATATGAATAGAAAACATTGTCCTGATTTTTGAATACCTTGAAAATGGGAATTTTCACCCCTTAAGTGAGCAATATCTCTAATGTCAAGTTGTAAACCCCTTTTGAGAAGCAAATGAGGACAGAGAAAAAAAGGACAGGGGGGAAAAAAGAAGAGAAAAGGGAGGGAGGAAATATATTTTTGTTTAACTAACCTAGACTGTATCACTAGTTACTGTAGATCATATGAATTATAGTCATTTAAAAATTGGAGCCAAGCAAAACAAAGGAAGACTAAGTGATTATGCAATAATCTCTTGTTTTAAACTGCCTGAAACAAAACATGACATGGTTTGATAGTTTGTGTTTTTTAAATGACCGATCTTCACAATACAGCCCACATACACCCATCGTTTTCAGTGGATCTTGAGTCAGTAGGACATGTGGAGAGACAAGCAGTCATTCCCGGTCAATGTGTGTCTGTCTTGTTTTTAGTGTATGGGAATTCACCTCCATGTGTACATTTGTGCTGTGTACATGACTGCTCATGAGGGTCAGAGAAGATCTCATATCCTGGAACTGAAGTTATGGATTACTGTAAACCATCATTTCAGTACTGGGAACTTAAGTTTTCTGGAAGAACAAGTGTTCTTTCCAGGCAAGCCATTGCTTCAGTCTCTCATCCATGGTGTTTTGACCCCGACTGAGGCTTATTGCCATATGACTGTGACAGACAAAGTGGTTACCAGTGGAGTATTGTGAAGCTCTGCCTTCCACAGCACTCCAGAGTCAGTGCTGGCTATGCAGTACATAATGGAGGACTCAAGCAAATCACAGCTTTTAAAATTAAATTTTTACATTTATATGTCACCATGTTATTAACAACTATTAAAGCCGAATGGTGGTAGCACATTCCTTTAATCCCAGCACATGGGAGAAAGAGGCAGGTGAATTTCTGTCTCAAGGCCAGTCTCTGTTCTACAAGAGGTAGTTTCAGGCCAGACAGAGCTGTTGCACAAAGAAACCCTGTCTCAAAAAACCAACCAACCAAACAAAGATATTAAATGCCTAAAGTGATGGGCTTTATTATTACACTTCATTCGTGGATATAATAACCATATTTATCACCTGACATATACTCACACTTCTTGTCTTTCTTATTCTACTGAACCTCTTTCTCTTCTTTGACAATCTGCCTTTTGCTTTCATGTCTGTGTTTGTTTATAATTTGAAATGTCAAATAACATATTCAAATAAGATATGTTAATACATACAAATATAAATGTCATATTTTATATAATATATCTGAATAGGCTATGTCACTATATGAATATTAATGACATTTTATAGATTTCTCTCTATATAATATGCACACACACACATACACATATATGCATACATGGGAGGTTTTTTTCAATCACCTGTGACTCATTTACAGAGGATTCAATGTCCTCTTCTGACCTCCAAGGACACCAGGAGCATGCATGCCACATATACATATATCCTTGCAAAATACTCATACACATAAAAATAAATGAATAAATAATTCCACAAGGATGAAACCTGTTGTGGGCTGACCAGATGACTCCATGGGTAAGGAAGGTAACCCTAACAATCTGAGTTCTAGTATTAGAATCCAGATGGTGGAAAGTGAGAACTAAATATTCCAAATTGATCTCTGACCTCCTCATACACTCCATGACATGTACACACAAAGAAATAATAAATAGCATAAAACATTATTAAATTATTAAATTAGAGTAAACTATTAAAGGAAGCAGCTTCATCATTTTTTGCTAAACATCAATTAATGATAAATTCCACAATAAAAGAAAATGTAATGCCATTAAAATAATAAGCATTTTTATAAAACTCTCTGAGAAGCTATATGTGTTCAAAGCTAAGGATGCAACTCAGTGGGAACAGTACTTGTCTATCATTTATGAACACTGGCTTCATCCAGCAGCACAGAATGCAGCTGGCAAGCAGGATTTTAATCACACGCACTGGGGAGGTGAGGGCAGAAAGGTCTGAAGTTCAAAGTCTTCCTCTGCTTCTCAGTTCCAGAGCACACATGAGATTCTGTCTTAAAAAATGAAATAGAAATTATTTTTATGTATTACAATATTCTTGAAATAAAATTGACTTCTATTTGTTCATCCTATCTGGAATAAATTTCTATTTGAACAGCTGGCTCTCTGGTCCTAAGGAAGTTTGCTACAAAGCTTGTTAATAGAAACAGTATCATTCAGTCATGTTCCATTTAGCACTATTTTTGTGACTGCATTTTATCCTCAGCTGAGAAGCAGAGATCCGCTGAGGAATACAAGTATTTAAAAGTTGGTCATGGTTTATAACTCCTGGGATTCAATCCTCTTAGGCGCAGGAGACCGCAAGAAACAAAACAAAAAAAAAAAAAAGAAAAGAAAAAAAGGAGCGAGAAAAACACAATGCTGAGGATCAATTTTCAAAAGACAATAAACCAGAGAGAGGACCTGTGGAGGACTGGGCTTTCTACAGGGAAATTAAACCTTGATAACAGCAAAGATCTTACAAATGTATTTCTTGAGAGAACATAAACCCTTCCATTGAGATTGTAAATTGCATTTAAATAGGGAAACAGATCCACTTCTTTGCTATGCATCTTTCCAATAATTCTAAATTGGAAAAAAAGTGTAAAATACAGTTCAGCTTTGTTTTGCTTTTTGACATCAATTCAAGTCAAGTACAAAGAATTCTGTTTAGAAAATGCACTGGCACTAATCCGTAGTCATCCAGTGACAGCACAGAAAAGCAATACCATACCTAATTAAATTAGTTAAATGCTGCTGTCTGGATTTATCTAGTTGTTGTAATTTAATCAGTGTTAAATGAGATCATCATTTAATTAAAATTGAAACTAATTAATTGTTCCAATTGTTGTTTCTATGAAAGACAAAATTTCTTAGCAAAGCCACTTTGAGGAAGTGAGGAGATCACTTTGCACAGTGCCTCAGGGCCAATCCTGGGAATCAGACCCCATCCCAAGATAGTTATCATGGTGTTTTAAATGAACATACAGCGTTAAAGAGAAAATATTGACTTAATGCTGGCTAAAAGTAATGTACCTTAAAACAAGAAAAAAAAAAGGAAAGAACGAAAACAATCACAAAAATTCAAGCAAAACAAAGCAAAAGCCATGTATTAATTTCTCATCTATTTGTTGATCAAAAGCAATTTGATTATGGTATGTTCCATAGATATTTTTTAGTTTTAATATTACAATATATTTTTGTTAGATGACCTAATTGTCCTTCATTGCAGATGGGTCTGTCTGCTGTTTTAGTTTTCCCCTTGATGTTTTGTGAGCCACGGGGGTAGGTTTGTTCATTAGCGAATAAAAATACACATTTTCAGTCTTTTCTGCTATCTCAGGAAAGCATGCATACTGGGGATGTGATCAGATGGGGAACTGAGGAGGGAAATATTTCTTAAACTGGAAGCTTAAGACAAAGCTAAGTGGCTCTTTTACAGTGTTTGGCAATTGACATGCAATTCCTGCTTCAGAAAGGTGAATCAAGCTCATGGGAACTCATGAACTCTAGACCACCAGCTGCGGAGCCTGCGGAGTACTGAAGTAGACCCTCTGCATAAGGGTGACAGGTGTGTAGCTTGGTTTGTTTGAGGAGTTCCCTAGCAGTGGAACCATGATCATGATCTATCTCTGGTGCATGAGCTGTTTTTTTGGAGCCCATTTCATATGGTGGGATACCTTGCTCAGTCTTGATGCAGGAGGGAGGGGCTCGGTCCTGCCCCAACTTAATGTGCCAGGCTTTGTTAACTCCCCATGGGAGGGCTCACCCTTTGGAGGATGGGGGTGGGCTGGGGAGGAGACTAGGGGGGCAAGGAGGAGAGATGAGACAAGAACTGTGGTTGGAGTGTACAGTGAAATTAAAATAAATAAATAAATATAAAAAGAGAGAGAAATGTTTAAAACAGAAAGCTTGACACCATGGCTTTCCTTGTGGTACTTCTTTTACCTCTTGGGAAAGGAACTGATGCTATTTCTGGTATCACAAAGGAAAGGATAAATTCCTTACTGAGTTCTTCCAGCCACATCTCATTATCTCTTCATTACCTTTTTGTACCTTGTGAGGCACAGGGCTTTAAATGCTTCACGGGTGACAAGGCCACCAAGAGAAACAAGGCACAGATTGGGGTTTTTCTCGTTCCATTGCACACAGTGGCTTCAGTTTTGCACCTTGGTGCAGATGAAGTGGTCTTTCACGAGAATAGCTCTGCATAACAGAAACATCCCAGTGTGGATAAGGAAACCAAGGAATAAATCAGTAGTTTAAAGTCATGATTGGACTATGTTTCTCTAAACGTTCTTCCTCTCATCGTTGCTGGTGTCTGAAGAGGGACTGGCAGCTAAAGCATGGATCTAAAAGCACAGAAAGGGATGACGAGACACATGAACTGACTGCAGGGCAAGTTCTAACCATGTTGCTGCTACCAACTGGCTTTGTAATCTGCTGCAGCTATACTCTCAATGGAAGAAGATGTCTCCTGTCTGCTATGAAGAACTTAACACATACTGTTTGGTTTTAGTGTCTACTTGTCATAAATTATAATTGCCTGAGTAGGAGACTCGGCTGACTAGCTGTCCTGATTGCCTTAATGGAGGTGGAAGATCCATGACATCAGCAGGAATCACCTTAGGTAGAGGTCTAGGTTTCAAACAAACAGCGAGGCAGAAAGATTACTCCCCCTTGTCTCTCGCTACCCAGCCACTTCAACCTGTTGCTGCTGCTTCTGCTTCCTCCCCTGATGGTCGTGGTCGCAAGCAGCATTCCCAGCTTCTTCTGACAGACATCTGTTATGGGATTACTCCAACTGCTGAGGCTCCCAACATCAAGGACCAAGTAACAATTGGTTTCTCCACCGTTCAGATGTAATTCTGTTATTGTTACTATTCTACCATAGCTAAATTAATAAATTATTAAATATAATGTGTATGTTTGTATGTATGCAATCATCCCACTGATTGTGTTCCTCTATGGAACCCTTACTAAAACACCAGATCATTTGAAGAACTTCCGTCATTTATTACTTGGTCTCACTCTAGAATTTGTAGGTTTGTTTTTAATAGTACTGGTAGTGTTAGAGGATACTTTGAATTAAAGAAACACCTGGAGTTATTTTCTTTTTCTATGATTCCATAATATAAATGAAGGAAAGCAAAATGAGCAAGGAAGAGGTTTCTAGCAGCTACTTTTAAATAAACTCATTGTATATTGTTAAAGACAGAGAAACACAATCTAGAACCAGGTTTCTTTGAGGGGGGCAGATCATGACAACAGAAAATAAATGACATCAACAGGATCAATGACTATTTGAAAGCAGGAAATAGTTTCAAGGGGTTGTTTGATATCTGTGTTTAATTAACCTATCAGGATTCTTGCTGAAGGTATGCCAGGATGGTCAGATACCAATGGGAGATGGTAAATAATAAAGTTTAATAGGACAACAAAGGTAGAAAGGGCTGTGCTTTAGATCAATTAGCAGATATGTTGCTACAAGTGTGTTCTTATGGTTAAATGTCTAGGATGGAGAGTCAGTAAAAACAGACTCAAAACTAATTGTCAAGAGTTTGTTCAAGTTGGTTACAGGAGTTGATTCATGGCAGAACACACGCCTAGCAAAACAAGAAACCAAACTGAAAATATTTGGACAAAACGATAGGTTATTATTGTCTTTCAGATGCTTTGTATAGGACTATATATTTAGTTTTAAAAGTATGTTGGGGTTTACTCCTCAGCACCCAAAATTTAGGTTTTGTAGTAGTGTATTCCACATGATCCAGTCCTTAAATATGTTGCCCCGTAGAGAACGCACCATACATAGATCCTGTCTGAACTGATATTTTCTGTGAGATAGGAATGAGAAAACTGCAGTAACATACACAAGAGGTCTCTCTCACTCACATTAAAAATTCAGCTAAGGGGCTTAGTGGTTAAGAACACTGGTTGCTCTTCCAGTGCACTCAGTTTCAGATCCTGGCACCCAAAATTTTACAACCATTTGTAAAACGAGTTTTAAGGGTATTTGACTCATTCCGGCTTCCACAAGCACTAGACATAAGCATGGGGCCTAGACACACATGCAGGCAAAATACTCTTCCAGGTAAAACAAAATAATTTTAAAAAGTCAAATAAGATATACTTTGAAGCAATTGCTTAGAAAAAATACACTTGTAAGAAATATTATTTTTACCTGAATATTTCTCCTAGCAATAAAATGGAATAATTAATAATATTCATGCTATTTGATAGGTCTTTGAGCTAGGAGTCCATGTGCAGCAAAGGAGTTCACACACATCCTCACTCTTCCTTGGTAGTCATGGTGGCACTCAGCCAAACACACTCAGTTAGTTTACTGTGATAAGGAGCACAAGGTGCTAGTTCGGGGCCATAATACAAAGCATGACAGCATGGTTTGATTCTTTCCTCAATGAACTCACACCTGTATCTCTCTCTCTCTCTTTTTCTATTCTCTCTCTCTCTCTCTCTCTCTCTCTCTCTCTCACACACACACACACACACACATGATTTTCTGGACCATATTTACAACAACATATTCATTTTCCATGTAATCACAGAATGCAAAAGCCCATTTGGAGAAAAACTTCATATGCCAGAACACATTCTTTCAATGGTTTTGTGGTTGCTGACTTTCTATGTTCATCAATAAAGTCAAGTTCAGGAGTCAAGTTAGTCCCTACACAAAGGACTGACTTCTGATACTCAGGACCCCAGCATGCTGATAATGATTTCATGACTAGCTCCATTTCGTTCTAGTAATAAAACAGGATGCGTTAATATTTCTGTGCCATTTCGTTGCAAACTGCTCTAATTTTAAATGGACTCTTTAATGGTAAAAATGCAGTTTTTCATCCATTGTTAGGAGAATCCGAGTTTTATAGTAGTTAAGGTGAGCAGGGAAGGAGAGCAAGGACTTTTAACCCTTTTATGGAGTAGATTATCTCATGCCTGTGAAGGAAAATAGCATGAGTAATAAAAAACCCAGAGACAGATACTGGCGTTCGACCTGAGGATCAGAAAAGCAAAGCAGCCAGTCAATAAAGAGTTGTTACCTCTATGAAATCTTCAGACTGAAAGAGAGCAAATTCCTGTCTCTTCCTGCATTATATTCCTATCTAGTGCTGGGATTAAAAGCATGCACCACCACTACCCAGCCTCTATGGCTAACGAGTGTGGCTGCTGGGATTAAAGGTCTGTACCACCACTGCATGTCCTGTATGGCTGACTAGTGTGGCTCTTTTATGTTCTGACCTTCAGGCAAGTTTTATTTATTAAAATACAAATAAAATATCACTACATTTTCCAATTTTGTCTAAAATAAAAAAGGCTATAACTAATAAAAGAAAACCTATATACAATAAGTACACAATAACTATATACAATATATACAAGCAAGAAATGCATCAAAAATGTCTAGTATAACTGCATTTGACAAATTCAGAGAAAATACATCATATCTATCATATCTTAGTGAGTCCAAAGTCTTGTACCTAATTTAATTTCTTCAGAACCTGCTTTCTACATCTGGTAATCAAGGAAAACTTTAACTAGCTAGTCTTCAAGTCCCTCAGGGACCCAAGAAGGAAATAAAATTAAGTGAGTAAGCAGGACGACTAGCAAACAAATTCCAAAAAATGTGAGAAATGACACAAACAACTGGCTGCTTTGTCACGCAAAGTTCCTCTGCAACATTGCAGCATCCATCTTTGGCCTCCAGGCCTAAAATATTGCACAAACTTTTCTATGACTTGGGATATCCTGAAGGGTGTCCCTCCTTGTCTTGACAATATTTGACAGTCACTTTCCTTTGTGACCTGCTTGTCCAATTAGGACAGCATACTGTCAGCACTCGAGGCAAGGGCATTTTCTTGCCCAGGGGCTTACTTTTGCCAGAAAGAAAGTAAATCCGTGTGGAGTTTCTTTAATGCCCATTTTCTTCTCTGAAGTAGATTGGTGCTGCCATGATCAGACATGTCCCATTGTCATAAAAAAAGAACCAATGTTATTAAAACATCTTAAATGCCATACATACTCTGTAGATCTCTGGTGTTTGAAGATGATCTGTCTATCTAAAATATATCTTTGTTTGACCTTGAAAACATATCTAATATGACTACAAGTTTGATTATAATGATGATTAACTACTAACCTACATGTCTTTATTATCCTAAACAGTAGGTAATAATAATTTTCAAGGACTAGAAATTTGTATTACATTGTTAAATGTGTAGTATAGATACAATACCTTGAACAAGAGTAGAAATGTGTGTACAGTATGTCCTAACAAATTTAATCTTAAATTTGTATCAATATATAAAATTTGCAAAAAATATACAAAATTCCAATTCAATGTAAAACATTTAAAACTAGTATTTGCTTTTATAAAAGTAGATTCAGTTATCTACCATTTATCTTATTGTATTTATATACTCCCTATTTTATTTTCATAGTAGATTCAATAATCTACCCATTTATCCTATCATATCTCTATTCCCCTTTTTATTATCAAAACAAGAACTCTGTATCTAACCTCCTTTTTGCAACTTTCCTCTTGACCATAGCAAATAAAAACTTGTAAGCAACCCCCTTAAACAATAACAAATATCCAAAACCCATTGAATGGCCAAAAACTCGCAACCTCCCTAAACAATAACAAACATCCAAAACCCATTGAATGGCCAAAAACTATCCTATCTACTCTAGCTCTTGGGAATGTGGGCATCATAATCTTAAATTTACTTCCTGCTGTCTGGGGACAATGGTATCCTTAGGGGATCCTGAAATGAAAAAATTTGGGTTAGTTGTCAATTCCTGGGAGAGGTAGCTGTTCAATTTGTTGTCCAGTCTCTACACAATGGGAAATTCAGGGATTAAGCTCTAGCTAGAATACTCTGTTAGGCGGGATCATCTCAGTTAGCAACCTCAAAATTGTTGTGAGCAGTTTGTATTCCAAAGCCAATCTTTAGGTTGTGTATTTCAACTTAGTCGTGTTATCATAGTTTTGGAGGAATCATCATTGTGGGGCTCCATCCTCCTTTTGGAGACTTTAAAGATTGTTGCTGGATGGAGATAGAGACAGAGACCCACATCAGAGCACTGGACTGAGCTCCCAAGGTCCAGTTGAAGAGCAGAAGGAGGGAGAAGATGAGCAAGGAAGTCAGGACCGGGAAGGGTTCGTCCACCCAATGAGACAGTGTGCCTGATCTAATGAGAGCTCACCAAATCCAGCTGGACTGGGACTGAACGAGCATGTTATCAAACCAGACTCTCTGAATGTGGCTGACAATGGGGGCTGACTGAGAAGCCATTGCTAATCGCACTGGGACTTGTTTCTACTGCATGTACTGGCTTTTGGGACCCTAGTCTGTTTGGTTGCACACCTTCCTAGGCCTGGATGGAGGGGAGAGGGCCTTGTACTTCCCACAGGGCAGGGTACCTTCCCCTCTATTCAGACTGGAGGGGAGGGAAGGAGGGTGAGTGGCGGAGTGGGAGGGGAATGGGAAAAGGGGAAAAGGAAGGAAGTGGAAATTTTTGAATGGAAAGTAAAATAAATAAATAAAAATAAAATTAAAGAAAAGATTGTTGTTGGGCACGCTCATGGTTCACTGCATAACACTGATAGAGACTCAAACCTAAAATCATGTACAGAAAAGTGGATGAAACCTTTTTCTAGAATGAGTTAGTACTCTATATGACCATTAATATCATGACAAAAGTTTAAATATATCTTATACATATTATTCCTTAGCTAAAACAGTTAAAGAGCCAATATAAAACCAAAGAATTATGAGATTAGTGATAAAGTAGTCCTTAAATATTTGTTTTTCTACTGTCCCATATCAGGTGGCTATTCTGTCATGAGACAGAGATTTTAGGTTTTACTTTAATAAGCATGCTTGGGTTTAGAGAAGGAGAGAGCCACACTCCAACTCCAAAGCCAGCTTTAATCTTTAATTGGACTGGGACTATGAAAAGACTGTTTGCACTACATGTCTGTAGAGAATAACAGAAACAAATATTTGGGAAGATTTATGAAATTTTATTCTATTGAAAATGTGATATACCAATAGCCCAATTTGCTCTTTTTCTTGCGACTTTTTTCTGGATGATTTGTCTTTTTTCTTCATATGTCTCATTTGTCCAGTAGTCTTCAGATTCTTTAGCTGAATGTATTTAATCTCCTGAAAAGACAGAATCAAAAACCTTCTCCAATCCTAATTTGGGGAGATTCTCTTTTGTCAAGTTATATCAGATCAAATAAAAAGTATTTGTTAGTTTTATAGGTTAGTTTAAACAGATTGATGAAATATCATCCCTTCTAATTAAGAGGTGTTTCTTGTTCAAATCAAATCTTTACCAATTTTGATGATATCTATAGCTTTTCTTCTGTGGAAACAAAAGCAAAACCCCTTCTCCAACATAATGTCCTAGTTCTCCAACACATGGCCTAGTTTCCATTCTAAGTCAGTACATCTTTAAAGTTATTGGCTCATTTAATTCTGTACCTTTTTCTACTATTCAATGTCTCTTCATAGTTGTTGTTTCTTTCTCCATAGAATTTAGAAAAGTCAAAGTTAATAAAGCATTGTGCAATAAATTTCTGGGGGTATTTGTCATCCTTTTATGTTTATTTTACATATTCTTTAGAGTTCAGTTTGATCTTTCTATAACTGTCTGTCCAGTAGGATTGTGTGGTATACCTATAATGTGATTTATATTATAATAAGCAAAATACTGTTTCATTTACTTAGAGACATATGTTTGAGCATTGTCTGTCTTTATTTGTACAGGTATATCTACGATGAAACATTACTTCTAACAATTGTGTGATTGCTGAATCAGCCTATTCTGAACTCAAGGTAGTTGCCCATTGAAAACCTGAATAGGTATCAATGATGTAGTATACATATTTTAGTTTTTTAAATTCTACAAAATGGAACACATCTATCTGCCAGATTGCATTCTTTTGAGTGACTCTTGAGTTGCTCCCTGTAGGCAGTGGTGTTTGGTTGTATAAAGAATATGTAGGACATTTCCTATAATTCCCTTGATTTGTTTCCATGTGATGGAAAGATTTAAAAAAAAAACTTTTGTTATTGAAGTAGGCAGGAACCAGATATCTCTGTGTGGTCCAGGCATGAGTCTGGGACCTCAGAAGGAGTTGGCTTGAGCCAGGACCTCTGTGGGTCTGGGCTTAGGTCTGGTACATCAAAGGGAATAGGCAGGAACCAGAAATATCTGCAGGTGCAGGTCTGAGCATGAGTCTGGGACCTCTGAGGGAGCAAGCCTGAGCCAGATCCTCTGCGGGTCTGGGCATACCCAAGCCTGGGGCCTTCGAGGCAGTAGACCAGAACCAGAGACCTTTTCAGGACCAACTCCAAGCCAGGGACTTCTACAGGAGAGGATCCAGACCAGTATTTACAGAAACAGGTCAAAGCTGGTAACCTAGGCCAAAGTAGGCCTAAGACAGCAAACTCCAAGGGAGCAGAGTAAAGCCCAGGAGCGCTGAGCTATGTCCAGGAACATGGAGTAACCAATGAGGTAACTAGAACTGTGGCACTGACTGTACCATGAGGAACAACCATCTGAGCTTTGGTATATGGCACCTAGAAGATTAACCAACAGAATCTCAGACAGCCCCAACCACATCTATTAAAGGAAAAGATGAGTAGAAAAGTTAAGAACACACGAACACCACAAAGAGCAACACAACACCAGTAAAACCAAAGGTCCTACAACAGCAAGAGTTGAACAACCAAATATACACGAAGCAGAAGAAATTGACATAAAAAATAACTTCAGGAGAATGTTTGAAACTCTTAAAGAGGAAATGAAAGATTCCCTCAAAGAAATGGAGGAACGGACAAAGAAAAAATTGGAAGACATCAGTAAATCCCTTAAAGAAAACCAAGAAAAAGCAATCAAACATATGAAAGAAACTATTCAAGAATTGAAAACTGAAATAGAGACAATAAAGAAAACACAAGGCAAGGGAATTATAAAAACAAAATCATGAGAAAACTATCAAGAACCACAAACACAAGCATGAACAGCAGAATACAGGAGATGGAAGAGAGAATCTCAAGTGCTGAAGACACAATAGAGAAAATAGACTCATCAATTAATGAAAACATTAAACCTAACAAAATCTTAACTCAAAATATCCAGGAAATATGGAACACCATGAAAAGGCCAAACCTAAAAATAATAGGTATAGAAGACGGAGAAGAAGTTCAACTCAAAAGCACAGAAAATATATTTAACAAAATCATAGAAGAAAATTGTCACAACCTAAAGAAAGACATGCCTATGAAGATACAAGAAGCTTACAGAACACCAAATAGACTGGATACAAAAAAAGTCCCCTTGCCACATGATAATCAAAGCACTAAACATACAGAGTAAAGAAAGAATATTAAAATCTGCAATGTAGCAAGATACAAGATTAACTCATCAGTACCCCTCCTGTACACAGATGATAAAAGGGCTGAGAAAGAAATCAGAGAAACAACAACCTTCACAATAGCCCCAAATAGCATAAAATATCTTAGAGTAACTTTAACTAAACAATTGGAAGACTTATATGACAAGTACTTTAAATCTTTGAATAAAGAAATTGAAGAAGATACCAGAAAAGTGGAAAGATCTCTCATGCTCTTGGGTAGGCAGAATTAACATAGTAAAAATGGCAATCTTACAAAAAGCAATCTACAGATTCAATGCAATGCCTATCAAAACCCAGCAAAATTCTTCACAGACCTTGAAAGAACAGTATTCAACTTCATATGGAAAAGCAAAAAACCCAGGACGGCCAAAACAATCCTGTACAATAAAAGAACTTCTGGAGGCATCATGATCCCTGACTTCAAACTCTACTACAGAACTAGAGTACTGAAAACAGCCTGGTATTGGCATAAGAACAGACAAGAGGACCAATGGAACCAAATTGAGGACCCGGATATTCATCCACACACCTTCAAACACTTGATTTTTGATAAAGAATCAAAAAAATATCAAATGGAAAAAAGAAAGCATATTTAACAAGTGGTTCTGGCATAACATGATATCAACATGTAGAAGAATGAAAATAGACCCATATCTATCACCATGCACAAAACTCAAGTCCAAATGGATCAAAGACCTCAAAAAAAAAAAAAAGCCAGCCACACTGAACCTTGTAGAAGAGAAAGTGGGAAGTACACTTGAATGCATTGGCACAGAAGACCACTTTCTAAATAAAAACCCAGAAGCACAGAAACTGAGAGAAACAATTAATAAATGGAACCTCCTGAAACTGAAAATCTTCTGTAAAGCAAAGGACATGGTCAACAAGACAAAATTACAGTCTACAGAATGGGAAAAGATCTTCACTAACCCCACATAAGACAAAGGCCTGATCTCCAAAATATACAAAGAGTTCAAGAAATTGGTCATCAAAAGAACAAATAATACAATAAAAAATGGAGCACAATCTTAAACAGGGAACTCTCAACAGAGGAATTTAAAATGGCTGAAAGACATACTCAGCATCCTTAGTCACCAGAGAAATGCAAATCAAAACAACTCTGAGAGTCCGTCTTACACCTGTAAGAATGACCAAGATAAAAAACACTGATGACAACTTATGCTGGAGAGGTTTGGGGTAAAGGGAACACTCCTGAATTGCTGGTGGAAATGCAAGCTGGTGCAGCCCCTTTGGATGTCAGTGTGGCAATTTCTCAGAAAATTAGGAAACAACCTTCCTCAAGATCTAGTAATACCACTTTAGGGTAAATATCCAAAGGATGCTAAATCGTGCCACAAAGACATGTGCTCAACTATGTTCATAGCAGCTTTGTTTGTCACAGCCAGAAACTGGAAACAACCTAAATGTCCCTTGACCAAAGAATTGATAAAGAAAATGTGGTACATTTACACAATGGAGTACTACATAACATAAAAACATAACATCTTGAATTTTGCAGGACAATGGATGGAGCTAGAAAACATCATTTTGAGTGAGGTAACCCAGACACAGAAAGACAATTATCACATGTACTCACTCATAAGATAAAGCAAAGCAAACCAGCCCACAAACCACAATCCCAGAGAACTTAGACAACAATGAGGACCCTAAGAGAGACAAACATAGACCTAATCTACATGGAAAGTAGAAAAAGACAAGATCTCCTGAGGAAATTGGGAGCTTGGGGACCTTGGGAGAATGTTGAAGGGGAGGGGAGAGATAGAGAGGGGAGCAGAGAAAAATGTAGAGCTCAATAAAATAGAAAAAATCCTTTGTTATTGATATGATGCTTTTTATGAAATTCTGAGGCCTTTAGAAGCTTCCAATCAATAATTGATTGATTTCTACATTATTTTGTGCTGTAGGATCTGACAAACCCATATGGGATTAAATGTGTGGTTTGTATATGGGATGGACGATTCCTATTCCTAATTGTATCTTGTAACTGAATAAATAATAAAGTCATTTCTGTACAGTCTGGTATAAACTCAGTGGTTTCAATATGTGAAACAACTCCATTTGCATATTCTAAATTGGTAACTATGTTGAGAAGTTCTTTAAATTCCCTTAGTACCATGAGAATCACATATAGTTCTGACTTTTGGATGGAATCATAAGGGCTTTTATCCATTTTACTTAAATTTTCGGATTTGTACCTTGTCTTTCCTGATTTATTTGCATCAGTATAGAATGTATGGGCTCCAGTTATTGCTGTGTCCCATACAATGTCAGGAAGGATCTAGTTAGGTCTCTTTATAACTCGAATTCTCTTGCTTTAGGATAGCTGTTGTTAATCTCTTCAAAAAAATTACTACAAGCTCTTTGCCAGGGTTTACTTTCTTCCAATAATTTGCCAACCTCCTCATTATTGAAGGGCACTATAATTTCTGCTGGGTCTACTTCTCCTATTTAATTTTCCTTTCAGATTTAACTCAGAGACCTTGTCCACATAAAATTTTAATTTTTTAATTTGCTTTATGTGGTAAAAAAGATTCATTCTAAGCCAGGCGGTGATGGACCACCCCTTTAATCCCAGCACTCAGAAAGCGAAGGTAGGCAGATCTCTATGAGTTCAAGGCCTGCCTGGTCTACAAGAGCTAGTTTCAGGACAGGCTTGAAAAGCTACAGAGAAACCCTGTCTCGAAAAACCAAAACCAAAACCAAAACCAAACAAACAAACAAAAAAGATCACATCTTCCCTCTGCATTAAAATTCCTATAAGGGAATATTTGAAGGGTAATATGTGCAGAATGCAGTTAACATTGGGATTCACACAATCCATATGTGCCTTCTGTAATTTCTCTTCAATCAAAGACCATTCCCCCCTCCCCCCGTCAGCTTCAGCTGATAATTCCCTGAGTTTACGTCCTTAGCAACATCTAAGTTTTTGTTTAATCAGGTCATCAGGACATATCCCAATAGTGTACCATAGATAGGAAATATCTTCTAGCAATCTTTGGAAGTCATTAAGAGTCTGCAATTAATCTTTTCTAATTTGCACTTCTGGGGTCTAATTTTATGTAAACTTATTATAAAACCTAAATAATTAATGGAATCTTCTCTTTATTTTTCAGAAACAATTTGTAATCCCCAATAAGGCAAAATTTTCTTTACATTTCAAACATTCTTTCTAAAGTTCTACATTTGAATTCGATGACAAAATGTCATCCATGTAAGGGTAAACTATAGATTCAGAAAATTGCTTCTGTATCATTTCCAATTACTGACTTACAAAGTATTTGCACAAGGTGGGACCATTTAACATTTCTTGTTGGTGAAACTTTCATTGATATCTTTTAGCAGGCTAAGAATTATTTTAAGTAGGCACCATGAAACCTTGGCTTGGTTGGGAGAAATAATTCTGTGTTTATTGATGTATCTGAGTTTTGCATGTGAAACATTAACAGAGATTGTTCATTGGAGGAAAGCTTTATGTGAAAAAGTTTGTTTCTAAAGTCTCTATTTTGATTCAGATTTCTCTGTGTATTATAATTCTAATATAGTCATTGATTTGTATGTCAATAATTCCTCAGATATAGTCTGACCTAAAAATATTATCTTATACATTCATGTTCTCTTAGATTTTTTCTTGGATTTGACTACAGATTAACTTCTTTATATAGGTCCTTTTTTAACTGTGAGACGTATGATTTACTACACTGGATGGTCAAATCTCATGCTTGGAAACACCACATGCTTGAGTCAATTGATATGGAGAAATCAAACTGTTACTGACATAAAAGATTCTGCCTTACTAGCTAGCTTTCATGGTGACTGAAGGTGTATAAAGTCTAGAGAAAAATCAACATCATCCCCATGGATTATGCAGCTCTCAACCATCCCCAGAAAAGCTTCTTTTTAAAGTGGTTGGTGGTTAATAAAGAAATACACATGTGACCAAAATGAAAAACCAAAAATAATAGTTGATAGTACAGTGACTAGCCTTAAATAAGATGTTTAGTTCATACTTCTCTCCCCCGGCCCAAGCCTTATAGAGAAACCTGGAAGTGGGGTGAAAATATTGTAATAACCTGAGGTTGGTAAGGACTTCTGTGAAGATTCTGTCTATAGGACATGGCATGGCTATTGCATTCATCAACAAATGCCACCTGTGGAAACCTGCTCAAGACTTACAAAGATCAAGCCTTCCAAACTTCCCTCATAGATGAGGAAGGTGCTTTCTAGGGATCATTCTCTTCTTGGGGGTTATGAGCAATTGATAGCTGCAGAGATGTGGAAAATCATTGTTCTTTGAGGGTTCACTACTTGTATGTCTCCAATGCTTCCATAGGTAGCTCCACATCCATGTGCATGTTGACAGCACCGACAGGTCTAAAGAAAAATAAACAACTGGAAATTGGGAAATGAAAGGCAGATGTGGAGATGTATGAGCTTGGGCGATGTTGAAGGGGAGGAGTGGGAGATAAATATGATCAAATAAATTAGATACATTACTCATGTATGACATTTTCAGAGAATAGAAGGACATTATAAAATGAAATTCATAAATATAATTTTTAACATATACGAATTAAAGGAGAAATACCACCACATGAACATTTTAATGGATTTGGAAACTCTTGTCCCGTTGAAGACTATTTTTAACTTTGAAATCCCCTTCTGTAAATTTATAATTATTAACTCAATAGAGATCAAATAAACAAACAAACCCTAAGTTGTTTTCTAAAGGGGAAATATTAGTGGATTAACAACAATATCCTTAAGCTCTCCTTTTCCAATATTAATACATTATCTTCCTCTTCTTCTTATTCCTTTTTTTCTTCTTTCTGAATCTCTTTTTCTTCATGTTCCTCTTAATATTATCTAAAATGCTTTGGTCTCTGGTTGAGGTTTTTCTCTATTGATTTCTGGTAGTTATTTATGGTTCTAATTCTATTCTTACTTAATTCTAATCCTCAAAGAACTAAAATAATATCAACTTTCTTAAAATAGTAACTTGATGATGATTTCTCTTCAAAAGTTATCATTGATCACTTTTGACTTTCAATTGAAATATAGAATGAAAAAATAGCACATTCTAAATGCAAACAAGCAAATACATGCACACACATACACACACAAAATGAAAGCTAGGCCATTTGTGAAATAATAATTATTTGAACTGATCAAAGATCTTTCTCACAGGTTAAAAAGTTAAACTGAAACAAAATGTTATACACAACTTCAAAGATTGTCAAAAGACAAGCACCTAAATCCTCAGTGATGCATCAGACACTACCAAGTAATTAAAAATGATTTCTGAAGTTTTCATGAAATGCTAGCAGAAAAGTACAGGCAAGTATGAGTGTTGGTGTCCCACTATTTGATAACACACAGAGGATTCATAGCCTTTTTATGATTACTAATAACTGATTGAGAGAAATCTGAAATATAAAATCTGATATATAAAAACATTACTAAAACCATATCTAATGAAATCACTATTAAGTAATAGGTTGAGTAGTAGCCATGAGTGAAATTAAACACCAAGAGGAAAAAAGGAGAAGCAAGGAAGTAAGGGGGCGATGAGAGAGGGACAATGATAGAGGGTCTAGAAAGAAGCAGAAAGAGGTTAATAATGGAGGAGATGGAGGAGCAGCAGAAGAAGGTCAAAAATCCTGTGAGCAATACAGTATTCTAGCAATTATATAATTGGAAAATTTCAAGAAAAGACAATGGATTAAAGAAATACTTGAAGACATTGTGGAAGGAATTAAAGGATGAAAATATGCAAACAGAGAAAGTTGTTTAGTTATGCTAAGTAAATACTAAATAAAAAACATGCACACATATGTATGTTCACAGATAGGCACACAAGCACATCATATACATACATACACAAGGACACATGTGCATGTATTCACACACACATACACATACATTTGAGTACTCACATATAGACTTCAACTGTCTCAAATCTAAGATGAAGAAAATAACAGATGAAAGAAACAAGCATGTGAACCATTGAACAAAAATAAAGGTGTTAGATGCAATAATCGCTACAATTTAAATAGACAACAGAAGGATATTTTTCAAGTGGTGTAATGTTATTTGATAGAATGAGGTTAATCATACATAACATTTACAAATCTGCATATGTATACATTTATATGTATATTAAATAGAAATTAAATATATACATTCATATGTATACATGTTATACATATCAAAAAAGAAATGTTGCTGGGCGGTGGTGGCACACGCCTTTAATCCCAGCACTCCGGAGGCAGAGGCAGGTGGATCTCTGTGAGTTTGAGACCAGCGTGGTCTACAGAGCTAGTTCTAGGACAGGCTTCAAAGCCACAGAGAAACCCTGTCTCGAAAAACCAAAAAAAGAAAAAGAAAAGAAAAGAAAGAAAGAAATCTTACTAATTTTGACTTACTGTGGTTAAACTTGAGTTTTCTCTGTTAACTAGTTGCAAAATCAATATACATTTAATGTAACCATATTTCAGCTTTTGAATTTGGTCTTTTCCAAAGCAAGCAATATGCCAAACAGTAGTACATAGTAGAAGCTGTGAAAATAGGGTAAGGGATACAGAAAATTTATTAGCATCATTAAGTTGCAGTTAGATCAGAATTAGATGGTCTGATGGGCTTATTTTATAAAGTAAAATTCCTGTAGCTAGCAATAGATGCATATGCACTTCAAAAAGCCACAGGAAAATATGTTGAATCACATGGCATAAAGAAATGTTAAATGTTTAGGGATATAAGTATAAATTAACCATTTTGAGCATCATGCTAAGTATATATTTGTGAAAGAAAATATGATACTTTATCTTTGTTCTAGTCTTAACTTGCCTGTTAACCTAGGCTCATAGAAGTTAGGAAATGCTATGTTTTTGTTTTCCTCCTTTTTAATTGTTTGGAAGAGTTTTTAAAGAGTTTTAATTATTCTTCCTTTGTTTGGTTAAGTTAATCAATAAATAACTTGTAATAGGAATTTATGTGGGGATAGCTTACCTCCACCCCTCAGCAGTTTATATCTTTGGAGGAAAATTTCCATTTCACAAAAAATATCAGATTTAAGTGATTCAATGTCTCATTATGCTTTCTCACATTCCATTTTATGTCTGTAAGGTTGGTAATGATGACCAATCTTTCCCTCACAATATTTATAATGTGAGCCTTTTTATTTTATTTTTGAGCAGTCTATTTTTAAAGAACTCATTTTTACTATTGTTAGAACTCATTTATAAAAACCCTTTCACTATTCATTTCCATTGCCTAATTCATTAACTTGCATTCAGATGTGATTAGTTCCCTTTCTCTGCTCTGGGCTTCCTTGTGTCTCCTTTTTTGAAGTCCTCAAATAGATTTTAAGGATTTTACTTAAGGTATTCTTCCTTAATATAGGGACTTAGAGATATAAAACTCTCCCTAAGTACTCTCACAGTTTCAGATCAATTTATTTCTATCACATAATTTCTAATGTTCTTGATGATTTTTTGACAATCATTTTACTATAAAGCACAATGTTTAAATTTGACATATATGAGATCCTTTCCATGTTCTTAACTTCCAACTTTGCTTTATTATTTTTAGAGAACATATTTGTATGAATAATCCTTTAACACTACTGGGGCTTGTTTGAGCTATAGCATAAAAGGCAAACTGTAGACAGAAGTTTCTGTCCTGCCTGTTCTCGCAGCCGTTCATTCCCGGATAAACACACAGAGGCTTATATTAATTATAAACTGTTTGGGCTATTGTTTAGACTTATTATTAACTAGCTCTTACAGATTAAATTAACCCCTAATTCTTATCTATGTTTAGCCACGTGGCTTGATGCCTTTATCAGTAAGGCATGCTCATCTTGCTTCTTCTGTGCTTGGCTTGTAGCTGCATTTCTGACTTTCCTCTTACCAGAAATTTCCTAGTCTCTTAGCCACAACTATACTTCCTGCCTGGCTACTGGTCAATCAATGTTTTAGTAAACCAATATGAGTGACAAATCTTTACAGTGTACAAGAGCATCCAAGAAGCACAACACATAAAAAGGACATTTCTTTATAGTAAAAGGATATAAAAGATTATTCCAAGCAAACTAACCCAAGAAATAATCAAGTTAAACATTATCATAAATCAAATTGAACTAATAATCATTAAAGACCTTTCACCCAAACACTAAATGATAATTTCTTTTGAGTATCCCATGGAATTTACTCCAAAACTGACCATAAATTAAGACAAAAATCAAGTCTCAAGAGATTAAAAAAGTGAAATAATACTTTGTCTTCTAACTGACCTAATGAATTTAATTTAGATATCCACAAAATATGAAATAGAGGAAAGTCTACAAACTCAAGAAAGCAGAACAACTCATTAATGGATGAAACTTGGTTCAAGACTGAAATCAAAAAGGATATGAAAACTTTTATAACTCTATGGAAATGAAAACACATCATGACCAAGTTTCTGGGATGGATTATAATAAAGGAAGTTCTGAAATGTCGGTTCATAGCACTAAGCACCTCCATAGAAAAATGGGATAATTTCATAGTAGTACATTAACAACACAGGTAAGAAAAACAATACTCCCCAAAATAGATAGGAACAATAAAACTCAGGACTGAAATAAATCAATATAGAACAAACAACAAGAGCAATACCAAAACTCCATGAAATGAAGATATTTTCTTTGATAAAAGCAACATGATTTTGAAATCTTAGCCAAAAGATGGGGATGATTCAAATGAATAAGATTAAAGGTTAAAAGAGAGACATAACAGACATCAGGGAAATTCAGAAAATCATCAGATATACTTTAGAGTTTGTATACCAGAAAAGTGGAAAATGTGAAATAAATTATTGATTTTCTTGATATATACATATCAAGAAATATGTGTATATATATATACCTACACAAATATATTTCTTGATTGTGTGTGCATACATATATTTCTTCATATGTATATATCAAAAAATTTCTCTCTCTCTCTCTCTCTCTATATATATATATATTCATTCCAGGGTACACCAAGATAAAGTAAACCATCTAAACAAAAATAATCCCTCGTCAAAGAGAGACATTAATGAAAAGTTCCCCAATCAAAAATATTACAGGGCCAGATGAATTCAGTGCAAAATACTATCAGAACTTCAGAAAAAAAACCTAATTCCAATGCATTTCATGTTATTTTTCATAGTAGACAGAAGGATCATTTTTAAACACTTTTCCTAGGATTACTATTATCCTGATATGAAAACTGCACAAAGACCCACAACAAAGAAATTTTAGACCAATTTGTTTTATGAGCAGTGACATAAAAATTCTTAATTAAATATTTGCAAACTTAATTTAAGAACATCTACTAAAGATTATCAACTATGATCCATTGGATTCATCCCAGAGATGTGAGAATGATGCTACATACGTAAATCAGTTAATATAATTCACCACATAAACAGACTGAAAGACAAAAAAACACATCACATTAGGTGCAGAAAAATTCTTTGACAAAATCCAACACCCCTTCCATTGAAAGTTTTCGAGAGAGTAAAATAGTGAGGGACATATTTCAACATAATAAATGCAACCCAAAGCAAACTACTGCCACACTTATCCTAAATCAAGAGAAACTCAAAGCATTTCCATTAATAAAAGAAACAATTAAAGATGTTAGCTCTTAATGTTTGCTCTTTACCTATTTAATAAAGTACTTTGTTTAAGTCTTAGCTAGAAAAAATAGATAACTGAAGGAAAAAAGAAGAATCAAACAGGAAAAGAAATCCAAGTATTTTATTTGCAGATGGTATATTTTTATACATTAAAGGCTCCACAAAGAAATGTCCACAGATGATAAATGCCTTCAGTAAATTAGTAAGATACAAAATTAACAAGCAAATGTCAATTACCTTACTACCCACAAATGTCAAACATATTGAGAAAGAATTCAGGAAAATAATACCTTTAACAACAACCTCACAAAATATTTTGGGATAACTTGAACCAACAAAGTAAGACTTCTATAATAAAACTTTAGGGAACTGAAGAAAGAAATTAAGGTAGATATGAGACGTTTAAATGACCCTGATGCCCATGGATCTCTAGGTTTAATATTGTGAAAATGGCCATCCTAATAAAAGCAATTTATAGACTCAACACAATTTCCATCAAAATTACGACACAATTCATCTCAGAAATTATGGGCTAAAAACTAGAACTTTACCTGAACACACATACACACATAAGCACACACACACACACACACACACACACACACACACACACTCACACACACACAATATGATAGCTAAAACAATCCTGAATGATAAAAGAACTGCTGGAGGTAGCACCATCCTTGATTTCAAGTTGTTCTACAGAGTTGTACTACTTGACACAAAATGATATTTCTATAACAACAGACTCATTTAAGACGCAGACAGGAGGAACAATGGAATCAAATTAAAGACCCAGATATCAATTCACACACCTATGACCACCTGATTTTTGATGAAGAAGCTAAAAAAATATAAAATGGAAAAAGAAAGCATATTCAACAAATGGTCCTGGCATAAATGGATATCATCATGTAGAAGAATACAAATAGATCCATATCTATCACCACTCACAAAACTCAAGTTCAAATGGATCAAAGACCTCATCATAAGGCCTTCCACACTGAACCTTATAACAGAGAAAGTGTAAAGTACATTTGAATGCTTGGGCTCAGGTAACTACTTTGTAAGTATAACACCAGTAGCATAGAGGCTAAAAGCAACAATTAATAAATGGGACCTCCTAAAACTGAGAAGCTTCTGTAAAGCAAAGGACACGGTCAACAAGACAGAATGATAACCTACAGAATGGGAAAAAATCTTTACCAACCCCACATCAGAGGACTGATCTCCAAAATATACAAGTAACTCAAGAACTTGACATCAAAAGAACAAATGAGTCAATAAAAAATAGGGTATAGACATAAACAGAGAACTCAACAGATGAATCTCAAATGGCGGAAAGAGGAAATGTTCATCATCCTTAGCCATCAATACAAATCAAAACAACTCTGAGATTCCATCTTACACCTATAAAAATGACCAGGATCAAAAACACTGAAGATAGGTTATGCTGGAAAGGTTGTGGGGTAAGAGGAACACTCCTCCACTGCTGGTGGGAGTGCAATCTTTTACAGTCACTTTGGAAATCAATGTGGTGATTTCTCAGAACATTAGGAAACAATCAACCTCAAGACCCAGCAATTCCACTTTTGGGTCTATATCCAATGGAAGCACATTCATATCACAAAGACTTGTGCTCAACTACATTCACAGCAGCATTATTTGTCATAGCCAGAACTTGGAAACAACCTAGATACCCCTCAACTGAAGAATGGATAAAGAAAATGTGGTACATTTATACAATGAAGTATTACTTAGCAGTAAAAAATAATGACATCTTTGAATTTGTAGACAAATGGATGTATCTAGACAAACAGACCCCAAAAGACAAATAAAATATGTACTCACTTGTAAGTGGCTTTTAGATATAAAGCAAAGAAAAACCAGCCTACAATCCACAACCCCAGATAATCTAGAAATCAAAGAGAACTCTAAGAAAACATATATAGATCTAAACAGGAAAGAGAAAAAGACAGGGTCTTCTGAGTAAATTGACAGCGTGGGGGTCATGGGAGAGGGTAGTATGGAAGAGGGGAAAAAGGGAGAAAGGGAAGGGAGCAGACAAACTATATAGTACAATAAAAACAGTAAAAAGAAACAAAAATTCATGAAAAACAAGGCTCAGACAATCCCACACAACTTTGGAAACCTGATATATATGCCAAATTACATGCAGGAGAAAAGACAGCAACTTCAACAAGTAGTGCTGCTCAAAAAGAAATGGATGACTGCAATTAGAGGAATGGAAATACATCAATATGTTTCACACTGCACAAAAATCAATTCTAAGTGGATCAAAGACCTCAAAGTAAGACCTAGTACCATGTCAAAGACCTCAGTGTAAAACCCAGCCAGTAGCCTGAATCTGATAGCAGAGGAAGTTGGGAATAGTTTCAAAGTCATCAGCACAGGAGAATGTTCTGAACAAAGTCACTAATACCACAAGCAATAAGAAAAAAAATTAACCAATGGGAATACATAAACCTGGAAACTCTGTGGTAAAAGACACCATCACTCAGACAAAACAGCAGACTGTATAATGGAAAAAATTCTTTACTAATTATGTATTTGAAAAAGGGTTAGTTTCTAGAATATATCAAGAATTAAAAGTAACTAAACATCAAGAAAACAAATAACCCAATTAAAAATAGGATCCAGAATTAAATACAGAGTTATCAAAAATGAAACCCAAAAGGTTCAAGGTCCTTATTCATGAGGGGAATACAAGTTAAAACTGCTTAGATTCCATCTTACATCATCAGATTGACAAAGATCAGTTAAACAAATGATAGCACATGCCCATGTGGCTGCAGGGAAGTGGAGCCGCATTCCTTGCTGATGGAGTGCAAACAGGCACAGTCCTCAAAACTCTGAACATCAGTTGCCTCAAGTGTGAGCTCTACCACTTTGGGCATATACCCAAAGGACTCTGCATCTTATCACAGCGATACTGGTTCATACAAGTTCCTTCTTGTTCTATTCATAATACCCAGAAACTGTAAAGAGTCTACATGTCTATTCACTGAACAATGGATAAGAAAAATGTACAGTTACAAAATGAAATATTTTTCAGGTATTGAGGAAATGAAATTATAAAATTTGATGATAAATGTGTGGAGTGAGAAAAATGTCATTCTGTGTTGGGTAACTTGGACTTAGATTAGGCAAACAGGGCATGTTTTCTTTAAGTTGATGTTAGCTTTAAAGCTTTAGGTATGTGTTTTACAATCAGAGATTAGGTAGCTAGTAAGGAATTAGGGGTAAGAAGAGTATATCTCCTGATAGAGGAGAAATAGAAATATAGATAAACGGGAACCCGGATATGAAGATTAAATGGAGATGGGGTGGGAGTGAAGGAGAGAGGAAAGATTATAAGGAAGGTAATCTAACATTAAAGTTCTTTTGAAAAACAATATAAAAAACTTACTGTTGTAGAAGTTTCCTAAAATATATGCATATATGAGAGAAATTTAAATGGAGTCACCATACATTGGGAAGAGAATGCCTAAAGGGATATCTTATGCTCACCAAATAAAATCTCCAGTGACAATAATGAGTTACATCTCATTGAGTTATTGGTCAAAGTGTCCTGTTAACCCCAACCCCTAATAACGCCTAATATCACAGAATATTCCCAAAGATATTGATTGCTCTCACAACTTGACAGAAAGGACCTGTGACTAAATATGACAATTACTTATTTCATAGAACAGGGAGGAGTTGAGCTGAGACCTAACTAGAAGTTTCCCCGCTACTGACTAACATTTATGGGGCTGGAAGCACACGTGCTACCAGAAGAGAAAAGTAACCACCTCCAACCTACAGCTGCCACCAGCCTACAGGATGCATTGGTACAAAAGTAGAAAAGTGGGAGAAACCTAACTGGAGTCACCAACCACAGCAATCAGAAGAGCAGACACAAAGACTGACTCTAACCAAGAAGCCATTTGCAGAGGAGGAAACTTTGCTTTCTCCATGGTGTCTATATCAATCACAATACAGGGCAGGTCTTATGCCCAGGAGCAGTTGGCCAACAGAACATGTACTACATGCTTTTGTTGTGTTCAGGTTTGTTGTGGTTTTTGGTCTTACTGATTCTATGTTTTAGTTTATTTTGATCTTCATATTTTTTTGTCTTTTGTTGTTACTGTTTTGGAGTTTATGGCTTTGTTTGCTTATTTGCTTGTTTCTTTGTTTATGAGAGATAAAATCCCTGAAGTTGTACAGATAGACAGGCTGGAATGATTTGTAAGAGTTGAGAGATGTTGAATTATATGATCAAAATATGTTATGTAAACAAACTGTTAGAGAAAAAAATTTAAGAAGAATATAAATTCTGTTGCTTCAGGATGTAGCAAATAGTTGGTGTCTTGTAGCTATGGGTCAATTATATATTTTAATATGTAATTAAAAATAGATTATATATCTTGACCATAGTTTCCTCTCCCTCCACTCCTCCCATCTCACATGACCACCTCTCCTGTCTCCCAGAACCACACCCCCTCTGCTTCCCTTCTGAAACTATCAGGCCTCCAAAACACAACAAATATACCTGACAAAATAAAATACAATAAGATAAAGCAAAACCCTCGTATTGACACTGGACAAGATGACAAGAGATAATTATAGACATGTCCACATTAATTTACTCTTTAACTAATACAAGTAAAACAGATGATTTCATTTCAATATACTTTCAAACTAAATAATAAGCATATATGGCCATTTATTATAGATATCATGGCATTTAAGTAGATATTTGTAATTTTTACACATCACTTTATGGAGCACCAGGCTCTATTTCTTAAACTGAAAGTATGCCAAGAAGAATAAATTTAAATAAATTACTTGAACCAGCAGAAAGTAAAAGAGCAAAGTATTTTTTAATGGATAGAAAATGGATTGTTAAGATCCAGTGAAACTGCTGCATGAGCAGAGAGCTCAAAATTACAAGAAATGATCTTCCACCTATTAAGAGAATCAGTTCAGAGTCTCAGAGAACCAGAAACCAACCACCAGCATCTGCCTCAAAGAAATTCCTTTTGAATCGTCAAGCCCAGTTATCTAAGATGATATTCACTTTGTCATTCTCAGTATAACCAAGAAAGCTGGTGTCCATAGTAGATATTGTTTCTGTCTGAATGAGGATATCATCCCTAAATATTTCTGTGGAATAGGTAAAAATCAATTTAAATAAAATAACATAAGCTTTCTTAATATTCCTGTAGGATTCCAAAAAATGTTTGTTTCCTAGGTATATAGACCATTCACTTTCTAAATGATAAAACTAAGGTTTCAACATTGTAAAGTGAATTTTAGTTTTATATTGTTGTCTGTTGAGTAGAATAAAAATCTCAATAATACATATCATAACTTAATCCCTTAAACCCAGAATTATGTTACCTTATATGGAATACTAACTTACTAATTTGCTTATGTGATAAACATTAAATACCTTGAGATGAAGACAGAAGGTTGATTCAAAGGCATAAGAAATGAGAATCTTTGCTTTATGTTTAAAAACCACTTATGAGTGAGTACATATGATAATTGTCTTTCTGGGTCTGGATTACCTCACCCAATATGATGTTTTATAGCTCCATCAATTTGCCTGCAAATTTCAAGATGTCGTTATTTTTTTCTGTTGTGAAGTGCTCTATTTGTGTAAATGTACCACATTTTCCTTATCCATTCTTCAGTTGAGAGGCATTTATTGATCACAAACCCAGAGAACCTAGACAACAATGAGGACCCTAAGAGAGACATACATGGATCTAATCTCCATAGGAAGTAGAAAAAGACAAGATCTCCTGAGGAAAATGGAAGTACGGGGACCATGGGAGAGGGTTGTAGGGGAGGGGAGAGACAGGAAAGGGAGCAGAGAAAAATGTAGAGCTCAATAAAATCAATAAAAAAAAAAGAAAGTTTAAAAAAGATATGAGAATCAAGGCCATGAGTCTGGAAATGTGCTTATTTCTAAACACTATCAGTCAACCTCATGTAAGAAACTACCAAACAAACAGATCTCTGCTTGGCAATTACAAAAGTAGAATCCCATAAACAACCTAAAACAGCACACAAAAATGTTCTCCAAAGCTGTCAGGATGGAATACAATGTCCTAGCACCTTGAACTTAGCCTGTGAAGACTGGGAGAGAGCATGGTTGTGTTTCCTTAAGTCTCAGCATTATAATACAATTTGGGGACAGCAATGGGAAAGGATTGTGATATCCATGACATTGAGTTATACAAAATGCTGACTTCATCTTCAGTGACATCATCCTTGATTTACATACACCTCTGTGATCTCCTAAAGCATCTTATGAATACAAAATACTTTTTTGCACTTCTCTGCCTTCTGAGTCATTCTTAGTTATGGTTTAAAACCATTGGAATATGGAAACTACCTACTGGGATCATTCAGCTGTAAGGCACATCAGCTTGTATCTTGTCCAAATTCATTCTAACTATCTGGCTTAAAGATCAAATATTATTAGTGAGAATTTTGGTTATAAAGCACATGTGCTTATTATTTTCTGTATAGAAAGCCATCCTAATGTATATAGGATTGTAAAATAGGTGAGTATAAAACCAGGAATACCCCCAATAAATTATATCATGAAACACTTCCATTTAGGCTATTAGATATAGTGTAAAGCAACACATACATATACATATTATAAAATATTACCATAGGAGAAAACTTTTAAAACATGCATAACTAATTTTATATCTATTTATTTCATTTGTAATTTTAGTTTTTAAATTCTTTGTTAAAGGAGTATTTATAAGAATGTACGCTGATCTTTTAAATTTTAATAAGATTTTGACTAGCTCTTTGCCATTGTTTCAAGACAGAGTTTCTCTGTTTAAAAGTCCTGACTGTCCTGAAACTCTCTTTGTATAACAGGCTGACCTTGAACTCACTGAGATCTGCCTGTCTTTGCTTCCTGAATGATGGAATTATAAAATGCCAACCTCATATAAAAAATATATACGACTCTTACAAATCAAGAAATGAATTCACTTTAATTTTCTGACACCTGCTATAATTAAAAAGCATAAAATACACAATCATAAAGAATGCTTCTTTAAAGCACTCATCATCCTACTGAAAGGTTATAACAAATGGTTTTATATTTCTTTCTTAATTATATCATTCAACTCAGTTTGCATAATAATTTCTTCCTAAATGAACCACATGCAGATTGTGACACTATGGTTCATAACCTGATTGAGTTTCATCATAAACCTCTATATATCAAAATTTAATGTACATATATAAGTTTACCCAGTCAATAATGAATCTGGCATTAACAAATATTCTTAAATTTCTATTTAAATGTAATATTTTATTCATGCCCATATTAGGGAAACTGTGCCTATTTGATACCTTACGTGGAGATTTTGCTGGACACAGACCTTGATATTGAAGTGTTGGTTTGACTCAGCATTTTATAACTAAATCAGATACTAGAAATAAGCATGGGTTTTTCATCTTGATACCTGTGACTTCACTTGGATCAGAGAATGGGACAGGTACAGGAAGGGTGTGTGGAGATTTTTTTTTTTTGAGTTCACACATGCTGCCTCAGTTGTAGTCCATGGGTAGGGAGCATGGTCAATCAGAACTGTATGTCCTCAAGATTAAAAAACGCAGAGTTTACAATGCTCCAACCTTGTGGATTCCTAAGGAGCTCAACAGTGTTGAGGATTTGGAATTACCCAGCTGATTCATCTCATGCCTTCCCATAGGATTAAAGGATTTGCAGTAGAGTAAGTATTGCTCATGGTTCTTCACAGAGACTCTAAGGGAAAAATATGATGCTACAAAAAATGAAATACATTCTTTTTCAGACAAAGGGCTAAAGAAAATGCCAAATGAATCCAAGTGCCAAAACATTTTATTCCTTGTCAGACCTCTTTTTTCCCTTAGCAACAATGATAAATTATAAAACAAAGACCAACTTTTTTACACTCTGAACTTCGGTATGAATAGGTTTTCGAAGTGAGAAGAGCCTCTACTCTGTGTAGTCATTTAGGGCTCAGGTTCACATTAGCTAATGCTTTAATTTTGATTTTCTCTGTCCCTTAGTATACTCCACTGAATCTCTTTACCATCTCCCTGTTAATGACAGCACAGAGTGCTCTTTGAGATAATATGGAAAAATAATTTTAATGACAGGTATCCTTTCACTTTGCTTTGCCTGGAAATGCCCTATTCATATGCTGATAATGTAGTCTGGAAGTTTATTACCAAGGAAAGATCACTGGTATTGTTAAGAACCTCTGTGCTATAGTAAATATATCTGCACACAGGAAAATTGGCATACAGGTAGATTGCATGCTCAGCAGTGACCTCTCTGTTCTCTTAAACACCAAATGCATTTCACTGCCAAAATGAAGAAGTTGAACACTGCTGTAACTCTCTAGTACCTACTGTTATTAAGGAACTTAGTATCTGTGATCCTTTTAAGTACCTCAAAATGTATTATAAAGTTCTGGCCTAATGAGTAAAACACTTTGTGGTACCAGTAATCTACCAGTAGTTCAAAACTTAAACAATTATTCTTTTTTTTTCCTGTCCAGAATTGTTCTCAAAATTTATTTAATCCTTCTGAAAATCTGTCTAAGGACATACGTGTTCTGGCACATCCATGTAATTTTACTGAAAGAGACATATATACACATGAAGTTCAGTAACCTATTTTTAGACAATGGGTTACTGACATCTATTTCAATAAATGTATATCTACAATGTGAAATTTTGGGGGGAGTGGAAAGGGTTTATTAGACTTACACTTAACATTTGCTATTCATCACTAAAGGAAGTCAGGACCGGAACACAACACTGGGAAGAATCCCGGAATCAGGAGCTGATACAGAAGCCGTGGATGAGAGCTGCTTACTGACTTGCTTAGACTGGCTTGCTAAGCCCACCTTCTTATTTTATTTATTTTTTTGTATGTTTGTGTTTTTATTTTTGTTCAAACATTTTATTTTTTTTGCTTTATAAATAATACCATTCAAAATTTCCACCTCCTCCCCTCCTCACATTTCCTCCCACTCCCCCCCTCCCTCTCCCCTCTCCCCCTCCAGTCCTAAGAGAGGGCAGGGTACCCTGCCCTGTGGGAAGTCCAAGACCCTTCCCCCTCCATCCAGGCCTAGGAAGGTGTGCATCCAAACAGACTAGGATCCCAAAAAGCCAGTACATGCAGTAGAACCAAATCCCAGTGTCATTATCATTGGCTTCTCAGTCTGCCCCCACTGTCAGCCACATTCGGAGAGTCCCGTTTGATCACATGCTAGTTCAGTCCCAGTCCAGCTGGCCTTGGTGAGCTCCCCTTAGATCAGTCACACCGTCTCTGTTTGTGGACGAATCCCTCCCGGTCCTGACTTCCTTGTTCATCTTCTCCCTCTTTCTTCTCTTCTACTTGACCTTGGGAGCTCAGTCCAGTGCTCCAATGTGGGTCTCTGTCTCTATCTCCATCCATCGCCGGACGAAGGTTCTATGGTGATATTCAAGATATTCATCAGTGTGGCTATGGGATAAGGCCAGTTCAGGCAACTCTCCTCTACTACCCAAGGACCTAGCTGGGGACATCCCCTTGGACACCTGGGAACCCCTCTAGAGCCAAGCCTCTTGCCAACCTTAAAATGGCTCCCTTAATTAAGATATCATCTTCCCTGTTCCTATATCCGCCCTTCCTCCATCTCAGCCATCCCGCTCCCCCAAGCTCTTCCCAATCCTCCCCTTCTTCCTTCTCTCTACCCATCTCCCCTTCCCCCGACACCACCCTCACCCCACCCCCATGCTCCCAACTTTTGCCTGGCTATCTTGTCTGCTTCCAATTTCCAGGAGGATCTATACATGTTTTCCTTTGGGTTCATCTTATTATTTAGCTTCTCTAGGATCACGAACTATATGCTCAATGTCCGTTGTTTATGGCTAGAATCCACTAATGAGTGAGTATATACCAGGTTGTTGGAGGAATTCTTGCATTGGCACCTGCCCATCTCTTCCTTCAAATGCAGCCAGGAGAGTCTTGGCGTCTTGGTCCAATCTTTGCTGTGACTGACTGTGTACTTGGGAGATTTTCTTGGTCTGCCCCTCTTAGGACCCCTTACCACTGGAGCTGGCTGTGGTGGTGGATCTCAAGACCCGGCAGATGAATAGGAGTGCCCTCTGGATGGATCTTCCCAGTGCAGGAGCATGAACTCTTCCTGGGCCTAGGACCTCACAGACAATAGGGCAGGCTTGGGGGAGGCAGGGTCATGTGGAACAAAGAAGCCCCTGCAGCAGGAGCTTGAGTGGCCCTGTACTCAGTTCCCGAACTGTCTGGCTGGGCGGGCACACACTTACCCCTCTGGATGGATCTCCTCAGTACAGGAGCAGTGTTGTGTGGAACAAAGAAGCCCCTGTGGATGGTCCTGCCGGGCAGGCATACACCTACCCCTCTGAATGGATCTCCTCTGTGCAGGAGCAGGAAGTGCTCCTGGGCCAAAGACCCCACAGACAATAGGGCAGGCTTGGGGGAGGCAGGGTCGTGTGGAACAAAGAAGCGGCTGCAGCAAGAGCTGGAGGGGGCCTGTACTTGGTTCCTGGACCATCAGGCCTGGCAGGCACATACTTACCCCTCTGGATGGATCCCCTCTGTGCAGGAGCAGGAAGTCTTCCCGGGCCTAGGACCTCTACAATGTGAATTTTTAAAGAATTATTTTATTATTTTATTTTATTTTCGTTTTGGTTTATCGAGACAAGGTTTCGCTGTGTAGCTCTGACTGTCCTAGAACTAGCTCTTGTAGACCAGGCTGACTTTGAACTCACAGAGACCCACCTGTCTCTAACAATTATTCTTGATAAGAACAATTTTAATCAAGGAAATAAGGCACAGTTAATTGTGCATATGTATTGATTTTTAAATGATTCTTATTAACTGTAGGCTTCACCTCCTAGAACAAAACCCAGCTGTGGCCCAGCCGATTTACTTTCAGCTGATGCTGGTAATGATTACAGCTAAACAGGGCCTCAATTCAATTAGCAAGCATCCTCATGTGCAAAGTGAAACACTCTGACAGTTGTGAAGATGGCCATTTCTGATTTCTAACTGCTGTGTTCTAATTATATCCCTTAAGTGGAATGAGGTGTCAGTAAGACCAGAACATGGATAACAAAATGTATTTGATTGTGTAAAATGCTGCTTCTTGGAAAAGCAAGCAAGCACACGATTTGACAAGGAGAGACACCCAGGACAGAGACAGTTTTCGTGGAGGTTTTATTCTAGAAAAATAATTTCCATAACTAACTTTCTTCTGGCTACTTATTGAAATATTAACAGTAGTATTAGGGAAAATGTGCCCTAAAAATATTGATGGAGAAGATCTAAAATAGAATGCAGTTTTCTAAATACTATTTGGCTTTGCTCTCTGATATGACTGCACTATATCTTTTGTGAGATTTATTTTTACTGAGGCTACTAAGGTAATTTTAGGGGTAGTGTAAGGTGTGCATAAGGTCTCTAAAAACATTTAATAAAATAAATGGTAAATTACTGGAGCAAAAATAAAAATTCAAAAGAGTAAGACAGTACTCCTGCTGTGGTCTTTATCACCTGCTTCACATCATTTTTAGGCTTATGAAAGGTAGGAAAGGAAAAGACCACTTCATACTTAATGTGAAAGGCTACTAAGGTAATGAGATTATGTAACAGCTCGCAAGTCAATACAATCTCCACAATACATTTTTTAAATCTAGCCATCTGAATTTAATATCTAGAAAGTGTATTCAAAGGAAGTATGTAGAAACTGAAAGTGGGGATAACAATTTCACTGTGAGTATCTGGACTTACAATTACTCTCTTCTGTTTACTATCTTCTGTGGCAGAGAATAAATGGTATGAGGTGTACTTCTATATAAATATGTATTTTCTCTCCAAATAATTCCCTTCCCATCAGGCTGCTGTGGATTCTGCTCAACATCTTAATCACATATTCTCAGCAAAATCTCTATCAGGGCCCAAACCATCACAAGGGCAGAAATATGATGTGATATTTTACAATAGAAATATGAGGTGATACTTTGCAATAGATGTTATTATCAGAGGGCATTCAACATATAAATATAGTTTTACTCAAGTCAGTATTTAAGTAGACAATAAATTGAAATGCATGATATCATATATAATGTAACTATTCACTATTACATAAGCATATATTATACTGCAAATCATATTCTATATGCTGTTGCATATGACATAATTAACTTTAATCTTTAATAGTATCCACATTTGTTTGTGACCCTATATATCATGATAAATTTTATACATACATTACTATCTACTGATAATGACATTACATACAATTATTATGTAGATGTGTATGTGTATGTATATGTACCTATACAGAGTCTGAGACAGGGGTTAGCAATGTTCCATCTCTCAGACTTTTATATAATGTTCAGGCTGCTAAGTAAGTCTGGGTAGGGACTGCTGAGTTTGAATTGATAAATAAAAATGGATATAAGCAGTTGAAATTAGAAACATAAATCTCAGTGTGGAAGCTCACCAAAAATCATGCTAACTGGTAAAATGCTAACCAACAAAGGCAGGCTGCTGTGATGGCAAGTTAATCGTCACTAACAATACACAGCAATTATAGCCATTGTCCTTTGTGGGGCTACTGTGTATAGAATGTAGTCAATCCATGAATGTCTAATTAAATGATCTAGACAATTACATAGAACTATTACCTAATCAACATGCAAAATGCACTGAGGTATGGTGAAATCCAGCAAAAATTTCAGGTCTACTGATCAAATAGAATATGAAGATAAACATTATTTTAAGATCAAACCTTTCAAATATTAATCCCATATTGTTATCTAGATAGAGGCAATGATTACCACCAGACTTAAAAGTCAATAAGTTTATAATATTGATTTGTATGCATGATATCATATTTGATTAAAAAGAATGACACAAAAATTCCATAGCTCTAGAAAAAGACCCACATCTGCTTTTACTATTAACTGCATATTAGGAATTTACGTTTTCTTGGACAAATTTCATTTTTGTTTTACTTAGGATTTCAAACAAATTATTAAAATTCACAAAAATTGAACAAAGACTAGATATATTTTAGTTATAAAATTACTGTTTCTCAAGTCCAAAATTCACTAGAAATCTAATCTTTTAAAATACACATTTAACTTATCTGGATCAACTGCATGAATTATGAAATAGTGTCCTGTAATAATTAATAAAATAATTCAGAGAGATTTTATCCAACATACAAACATTTTTGGATAGTAAGACTCAATTGTCTTCCTGTGAAGATATCAAAAATCAATTTCACACAGTTCTTTAAACATTATTTTTTACTACATAGTCCACACAAAGGTTTTGAAAAATTCTCAATATGAGTGTCACTGTGGAACAGAGAGAAAAATCCAGTCACAAATAGAATATAATAGATACATGTGTGAGTTATGGACAGGTTTAGCCATCCAGTGACTTTTGATTTTATTTTTCTTTCAGAATTTACCTTGAGGCTATAATTAAGGTGCAGTCTGAGAGGATTTAGGTCATTGGTTAGATCATTAGTACTTCTCTATTGGTCCTGATACAACACTAGGACCAAGGGAACACACAGAATGGAGGCTTTATTTTTCTCTTACTATTTCTAAAGATTACATGTCCATCACCACCTACTGGATAAGTGTGGCAGTAGGCAACCTTCTAACATAATTTTGTAAAATATTAAAAGAACACATCTTATCCTTTTTGTGTTAATTACTAATAATCAGAATATAAGTAATGTCTTTATATTATCTGTGGTGAGAGGAAACATATTTTTTTCTGTTTTGTCATGAATATGAATCTATCCTTGACCATATTTTTTTGTCCAAATATGTCTCGACTCACCCACTCTAGATTGTTGAAATTTTATAGTATGACTTTACACATGTATTGATTGTCTTCAAAAAAGGAGAAATAATCTCTAGTGAAATACAGATATGTTATGCTAGTACAATAACTTAATATATTAACCAAAATATATGTAACCAGTCTGTCATTTTTTTATTAACTAATGAGAATAATACAGATTCAGATTGTACAGAAGGATTATCCCACACCAGTAAAAATATTTTGGTATTGTGAAATCTTACATATCATATAAATATGAGTTTAATATGTATCTCAAATTCTACACTGTATGTTACTTTATTTTATATATGCATGCTATACTATATCATGTATGCTCTAATAATATAAATGTATGCAGGTATAAAAATATAGTTAATTATTGATGTTCTTGCCCATTGTGTATGAAAAGCTAGGTTTAAAAAACAAAATCTCAATATTTCAAATTGGTACACACACACACACACACACACACATATCAGAATAAATTTTTACTTTTAATAATATTGGTCCATAATTTTCCATTTGGTTAAATAGAGCACATGATATTTATAATCTCTCAATATCATATACCATCACTTAAGTATTCCATTGTTCTGCAAATATTAATTATTATATTTCTTATTTTTAATCTCTAAATTGAATGCATTAACATTTACTTTCTAAATCAATGTCTGAATTTCACATAGTTGCTTACATGCATATTTGGCATTTGGTCTAACCTATGTTTGGAGGCGTGTTGAACACATTAAAACTTGAAACAGGATATACTATTTTGTTAAATTGCAATAATACTGTTACTTGTAGCAAATAGTGAAAATGAAATAAGAGAAACAGTCCTATTTCCAATTGTCTCAAAAAAGTCTTCTTAATAATCCCAATAAGTGGAATGACAGATGCCTACAATGGAAACTAAAACCACAAATGAAAGTATTTAAAGAAGTAGCTACAAGGTGGAAACGCCTCCCATGCTTATGGGTTGAAATAATTAATATTGTAAAAATGATTGTGCTTATCAAAAGCAATCCATAGGTTCAGTGAAATCTCCACTAAAAGTCTAGTACCATTCTTCACAGAAATTAATAATAAAAAATATCTAAAAATTGAGGTAGCAGCTCAAAAGGCCCAGCATAGAAAAAGCAACTGTAGATAGAAACCACAGTGCTTTGGAGTTAGATCAGCAGGGCTGCTGTCAAGCTGCACAGACCTGGTAAAAAGTTCAGCATAGCACAGCAGAGGAGACAAGCAGACTCAGAACAGAAGTGTTCATCCACACAGTTATCAGTGCCTGATTGTCCACAAAGTACCCAAGACAAAATTACAGTAGAACAATAGTCTTATCAACAAACAGTCATAGAAACTGGATGTTCACTTGTAGAAACATGAAACTAGATGCCTATCTCTCACCATGTACACACATACACACACACACACACACACACACACACTTCAAAATGGATCAAAAACTTCAATGCAAGACCTGAAACTCTGAAAATGCTAGAGGTAAAGGTAAGAAAAAATATTTTTAAAAAAACATATACAAGCACTGTCTGAATTGGAATAAACTTGCAAGGGAAATAGTACTGTCCAAGAAATGACCAGTGGAGCCCAAAGCACTGAAAAATGTCTGCACTGTATGACAAACAATTAATCAAATAAAGAAAGAGGCAGCTTACAGTATGGAACAATAGTTTCTAGCTATGCTTCAGATATAAGATTAGTATCTACAATATATAAAAAACTCAAAAAATAAATAGCAAAAATTTTAAAATGCAATCAATAAATAGGTTAATGAAATAGGCAGGCAGTTCTTTGAAGATTAATGGCCAATGGAAATTTAAAAAGAAAAATCAATCTCGACAGTCTCATTCTGAGATTCCTGGAGGCAAGACTGCTATTTTGGACTGAGGTTGAGGAATAGGACAGAGCCAGTGACCTAGGCCGAATCAGGCCCGAGACAGTGAACTCCACAAGAGCAGGAGCAAATCCAGACATAGATAGCAAACTCTACAGGTGCAGGACCAAACCAGTGACCTAGACCAGAACAGGCCTGAGTAAGCAAACTCAACAGGACCAGTAGCAGAACAAACTCAGGGAGCACCAATCAACCTCCAGGAACATGGAATGACCAACGGGATACCTGAAATCATGGCAATGCACCACCAGGAGAAACCATCTGAGCCTTGGATCCACTGGCACCTGGAAAATTGATCACCAGTGTCACAGACAGCCACAATACACCAATCAGAGGAAAAGATGGGTAGACAAGGTAAGAACAAACACAACAACACAACACCACTAAAACCTAAAGACCCTACAAGAGCAAGACTTGAACAATTAAATACAGATGAAACAGAAGAAAATGACCTAAAAAATAACTTTAGGAGAATGTTTGAGGCCCTTAAAGAGAAAATGAAAAATTCCCTCAAAGAAATGGAGGAAAAGAAAAACAAAAAAATTGGAACACATCAACAAATTCCTTAAAGAAAACCAAGAAAAAATAATCAAACATATAAAAGAAACTATTCAAGACTTGAAAACTGATATAGAGACAATAAAGAAAACAAAAATTGATGGAATTATAGAAATGGAAATTTTGAGAAAGTAATCAGAGTCCACAAAAGCAAGCATAAACAGCAGAATAAAAGAGATTGAAGACAGAATCTCAAGTGTGGAAGAATTTATAGAGAAAATAGACTCACCAGTCAAAGAAAGCATTAAATCTAACAACAGCTTAACAAAAAATATCCAGGAAACATGGGACACTACAAAAGAGTAAACTTAAGAATAATAAGTATAGAAGAAAGGGAAGAAGTTCAACTCAAAAGAACAGAAAACATATTTAACAAAATCATAGAAGAAAACTTTCCAAATCTAAAGAAAGATATGTCTACGAAGATACAAGAAGCTTACAGAAAACAAAATAGACTGAATCAAAAAAAGTCCCCTCGCCACATAATAATAAAAACACTAAACATACAAAATAAAAAGGGAATATTAAGAGCTGCAAAGAAAAAAGGCCAAGTAACATATAAAGGCAGACCTATAAGAATGACACCTGACTTCTCAGTGGAGATAATGAAAGCCAGAAGACCCTGGTCAAGTGTTATGAAGACATTAAGAGACCACAGGTGCCAGTCCAAACTAATATATCCAGCAAAATTTTCAATCACCATAGAAGACAAAACAAGATATTCCATGACAAAACCATATTTAAGCAATCCCTAGCTGCAGACCAGCACTACACAAAGTACTAGAAAGAAAACTCCAACCCAAGTAAGTTGGCCACATCAACAAAGACACGGACAATTGATGATCTCACACCAACAAATCCCAAAGAAAGGAAAAATACACAAAATAATATCACCAACAATGAAAGCTAAATTAACAGGAGATAACAATCACTGATCATTAATATCCCTTAATATAAATGGACTCAACTCACCTATAAAAAGACATTGGCTAACAGAGTGAATAAAAAACAGGATCCATCCTTCTGCTGCATATAAGAAACACACCTCAACCTCAAAGATAGACATTGCCTCAGAGTTAAGGGTTGGGAAAATATTTAACAATCAAATGGACCTAAGAAACAAGCTGGTGTAGCTATCCCGATATCTAAGAAAATAGACTTCAAACTAAAATCAATCCAAAGAGACAAAGAAGGACATTTCTTATTAGTCACAGGAAAAATCCATCAAGAGGAAATCACAATACTGAACATCCATCCCCCAAATACAAGGGCACTATCATATGTAAAAGAAACACTCTAAAGCTTAAATCATACATTAAACCCCACACACTAATAGTGGGAGATTTCAACACTCCACTCTCACCATTGGACAGGTTAGTCAGACAAAAATTAACAGAGAAATAAGGGAACTAACATATTTTATGACTCAAATGGACTCAGCAGACATATATAGATCATTCCATCCAATCATAAAAGGATATACCTTCTTCTCAGAACCTCATGGAACCTTTCAAAAATTGACCACATACTCGGTAACAAAACAAATCCCAACAGATAAAAAAAAAATGGAATAACCCCATGTATCTTATCAGATCACCATGGCTTAAAATTAGAATTCAACAGCAACATAATTCCAGAAAGGCCACAAGCATATGGAAAATAAATAATGCTCACCTGAATTACCAATAGGTCAAGGAAAAAGTAAAGGGAGAAAATGAAGTTATCCTAAAATTCAATGAAAATATCCAAATTCATGGGAAACAATGAAAGCAGTGTTAAGAGAAAAGTTCATAGCACTAAATACCTACAAGAAGAAGCTGGAAAAAATCCTACACTAGTGAATTAACAGAAAAATTGAAAACTATAGAACAAAAAGAAGCAAACTCACCCAGGAGAAATAGATAGCAGGGAATAATCTAATTGAGAGCTGAAATCAACAAAATAGAAAAAAAGAAAACAAAAGAAAAAAATCAATGAGATAAAGAGTTGGTTCTTTGAGAAAAATCAACAAAATAGACAAACCTTTATTCAAACTAACCAAAGGCAGAGAGAGAATATCCAAATTAACAAAATCAGAAATGAAAAGGGAGACATAACAACAGACACAGAGGAAATACAGAGAATCATCAGGTAATATTTCAAAAACCTATATTCCACAAATTTGGAAAATTTAAAGGAAATGAACAACTTTCTGGATAAATATCACTTACCAAACTGAAATCAAGACCAGATAATCAAATTAAACAAACATATAGCTGCTGAAGAAATAGAAACAATCATCAAAAGTCTCCCAACCAAAAAAGCCCAGGACCAGATGGTTTCAGTGTAGAATTCTACAAGATTTTCAAAAAAGAACTAATACTCCTCAAATTGTTCCATGCAATAGTAACAGAAGGAACATTGCCAAAATGTTTTATGAGGTGACAATTACCCTGAAACCCAAACCACATAAACAGATTACTATTAAAAAAAATTACAGCTCAATCTCACTCATGAACATTGATGCAAAAATATTCAATAAAATACTGGCATATTGATTTCAAGAACACATCAGAGCCGTCATCCACCATGATCAAGTCGGCTTCATCCCAGAAATGCAGGGAAGGTTCAACATACAAAAATCTGTCAAAGTAATCCACCATATAAACAATCTGGAAAATAAATACCACATGATCATCTCATTTGATGCTGAAAAAGCTTTTGACAAAATACAACATCCCTTCATGATAAAGGTATTGAAGAGAGCAGGGATACAAGAAACATACCTAAATGTAATAAAAGCAATATATAGCAAGCCCACAGCCAACATCAAACTAATGGAAAGAAATGTTGTAGGAGGAGGCCGCTTCTTTGTGCCGTCTGCCCAGAACCAAAATAATCACACAGAAACTGTATTCATCAAATCATTGCTTGGCCCATCGCTCTAGCTTCTGACATGGGAGTTTCCTCTGTGTGCTGTAATTATCATTAATGAATAAAGAAACTGCCTTAGCCTGATGATAGGGCAAAACTTAGGTAGGCACAGAAGACAGAACTGAATTCTGGGAGGAAGAAGGGTGAAGTCAGCAAGATGCCATAGGGCTGCCACCAGAGTCAGACATGCCGAATTTTTGCCAATAAGCCACTGTCACATGGCAATATACAGATTAATAGAAATGGGTTAAATTAAAATGTAAGCACTAACCGATAAGAAGTTAGAGCTAAATGGGCCAAGCAGTGTTTTAAATAATACAGTTTATCTGTGGTTATTTCAGATCTATGTTAGCAGGACGGACGGGAACCAAACAAGCAGCCTTCCTCATACAAACTACTTATTAGCTAATCTCTTACATATGAATTAAACCCATCTCCATTACTGGCTGAGAAAGAAATCAGAGAAACATCACCCTTCACAATAGCCACAAATAGTATAAAATATCTCGGAGTAACTCTAAGCAAACAAGTTGAAGACTTGTATGACAAGAACTTTAAATCTTTGAAGTAAGAAATTGAAGAAGACACCAGAAAGTGGAAAGATCTCCCATGTTCTTGGGTAGGTAGAATTAACATAGTAAAAATGGCAATCTTACCAAAAGCAATATGCAGACTCAGTGCAATACCCATCAAAATCCCAGCAAAATTCTTCACAAACTGTGAAAGAATGGTATTCAACTATATATGGACTAGCAAAAAACTGAGAATAACCAAAACAATCCTACACAATAAAAGAACTTCTGGAGGCATCACAATCTATGACTTCAAACTCTACTACAGAGCTACTGTACTGAAAACAGCCTACTATTGGCATAAAAACAGACAGGAGGACCAATGGAACCAAATCAAAGACCCAGATTTTAATCCGCATACCTACAAACACCTTAATTTTCACAAAGAAACCAAAAATATCAAATGGAAAATAGAAAGCATACTTAACAAATGGTGCTGGCATAACTGGATATCATCATGTAGAAAAATACAATTATATCCATATCTATCACCATGCATAAAACTCAAGTCCAAATGGATCAACATAAAGCCAATCACATTGAAACTCATAGAAGAGAAAATGGGAATTACACTTGAATGCATTGGCATAGGAGGCCACTTCCTAAATATAACCCCATTAGCAAAGACATGGAGAGAAACAATTAATAAATGGTACCTCCTGAAACAGAGATGCTTCTGTAAAGCAAAGAACATAGCAAACAAGACAAAATGGCAACCTACAGAATGGGAAATGATCTTCACCAACCCCACATCAGACATAGGTCTGATATCCAAAATATGTAAAGAACTCAAAAAATTTGTCATCAAAAGAACAAATAATTCAATAAAAAATGGGGAACAAACCTAAACACTCTCAACAGAGGAATTTAAAATACAGAAAGACACTTAAGGAAATGCTCAATATTTTTAGCCATCGGAGAAATGCAAAACAAAAAAACTCTGAGATTCAATCTTACACCTTTAAGAATGGCCAAGATCAAAAACACTGATGACAACTTATGCTGGAGAGGATGTGGGGTAAAGGGAACACTCCTGCATTGCTAGTGGGGGTTCAAGCTGGTACAGCCCCTTTGGAGATCAGTATGGTGGTTTCTCAGAAAAGTAGGAAATAAACTTCCTCAAACTCAACAATACCACTTTGGGATATATATTCAAAGGATGCTCAATCATATCACAAGGACATATGCTCCACTATGTTCATAGCAGCATTTCTTTTTGTCATAGCCCGAACCTGGAAACAACCTAAATGACCCTCGACTGAAGAATGCATATGGAAAATGTGGTACATTTACACAATGGATACTATACAATGGACTATATTTATACAATGGAGTACTACACAGCAGAAAAATAATGACATCTTATATTTGCAGGCAAATGGATGAAGCTAGAAAACATTATATTGAGTGAGGTAATCCAGATCCAGAAAGATAATTGTCATATCTACTCACTCATAAGTGGTTTTTAAACACAAAGCAAAGAAAACCGGCCTACAAATCACAATCCCAGAGAACCTAGACAACAGTGAGGACCCTACAAGAGACACACATGGATCTAATCTACATTGGAAGTTGAAAAAGACAAGATCTCCTGAGTAAATTGGGAGAATGGGGACCAAGGGAGTGGGTTGAAAGGGATGGGAGGGGAAAGTAAGGGAGCAAAGAAAAATGTATAGCTGAATAAACAATAAAAAAAGAAAAAAAATCAATCTCACTTGCTATCATAAAATTTCAAATTAGAACCGTATTGATATGCCATCCAACTCTAGTCAGAATGGCAGTCATTATGAAAACATCAAACAAATGTTTCAGGAGCTGAAATAAGAATGGACTTCTACTGTACTAGTGTAAACTATGGGATTAAGCACAGAGGTGATCAAATAGCTAAACATAACCCCGTAACATGGTCTAGCTAATTCTTGCTTATTTATTCAAAAGATTACATGTCAATGTGTCAGAGACAGTTTCCCACTAATATTTATTGAACTGCTACCTATCGTCTACAAGTTATGGAACCAACCCTGGTATCTGCCAATAAAGGAACTGATAAAGAAACCATAGTATACATAAACACTGAACTAAGAGAAATGGCATTATGTCATCAGCAAGAAAAGATGTGAAGAGTATCAATCGTACAATCATGTTCAGTGGATTATATCATCTCAGAAAGATGATATCATATAAATTTTCTATCACATGTGATTCCTTGTTGTAGAGATATGTAGGCTGAGCTGTCTGTCCTGCCCAGTTCCCACAATCATTAAGTCCCAAAGAAATCACACAGAGGTTTACACTAACGATAAACTGATTGGCCCATTAGCTCAGACTTCTTATTAACTCTTATAACTTATATTAGCCCATTATTCTTGTCTATGTTAACCATGTGTCTCAGTACCTTATTCAGTGAGGCAATCACATCTTGTTTCTTCTGTGGCTGGGCCAGGACTGAGTCCTCTTCCCAGAATTCTCCTGTTCTCATTGATCCGACTCTACTTCCTGTCTGATTGTCCTGCCTATACTTTCTGCCTGGCTACTGGCCAGTCAGCATTTATTTAAAATATAATTGACAGAATACAGACAATTGTTCCAAACCACTTCCCCCTCTTTTTTTTTAAATAACAAGAACTCTGAATCTAATAGCCTTTGTTTAGCTTTTCTCCTGACCATTAGCCATAACAGCTTGTAACCAACCAACATCCTAAACCAAGGAAAATATCCATAGTCTATTTTTTGGGAATGTGGGTGTAGTTTTCCAGGCTACTTCCTGCTGGATGGTGGCACTGATAATCTTATGGGGACCTAAAGAAAATTTAGAATTATGATCAAGTCCTAACTGGAGTATCCTGTGAGTCTTGATCATCTCAGGCAGCAGTCTTGAATCTGTTCTGGATGCAGAACTCAGACATCTGGGCCATCTGTTCCTACTGCAGATTTCTCACGTATCCTTCCTTGAACAAACCTGATTTTTCTTAACTCAGAATAAATCCACACCCTCTCATTTCCTGTGGAAACAAAAGCAAAACCTCTTATCCAAAGTCACATACCTTTTGAGTTCAATTTTGAAGTCAAGGTATTTTCAAAATACCTATCTTGGATTAATTCAGCAGCATTTATAAGCAAATATCTTTTAACAGCTGTTGCTCCTTCCTCAACATTCAAACAATTCAAAAAGAACATAACATACAGTATCCAGACTCTCTGTGTATTTTTCATTTTTATGTGGCTTTTTTTTAACTCTATTTCTTTTATTTTTAATTTTTGGCTTTTTGAGACAGGGTTTCTGTGTATCTTTGTCCTGGAATTCACTCTGTAGACCAGGCTGTCCTTGAACTCACAGAGATCTGCCTGTCTCTGCTTCTCAAGTGCTGGGATTAAAGGTGTGTGGCACCACACCCAACTACTCCCCTTTTTTCTTTTTTTCTCACAAGCCTACACATATTTTTTAACACAGTAAACCATTTAGAGGGTTTTTTTTTATTTTTGAATCTATCTTTACTATATATCTATTTTTCTGACCACATGAGTCTTTAATTTGATAAGCAATATGGTTAGGATTAAAGCTGGGGCTTTGATGACTGGATCTAGCCATTCCTTAGCATTCTGAGATTCCAGCCTCATGGCAGAGGTACCAGCTATGGCCATGTTTATTGCCACAACTCTATGGCGTTTCAAGGTCTCTGCCACCAAGCAAGGTGCAGCAGTCTGCTCACAAACCACAATCAAATGCTCTGTAGCTGAATCTCTGGCCTGAAAGAGTCAAAGTTTGCACTGGCAGGATGGCCCAGAAAGCCGACATTTTAAAATGGCGTGGCTTTTTCCTGCTATGGCTGAAAACCAAAAAGCATGTGGTTAGCTTTTCATCAATACCATTTAAGTGTTTTGTGGGAAGACCTCTTAAAAGAGCTGTAAGGTTTTACAGCTGAGACAGGAAGTGTCTCTTAAATGAGACTCATTTGCCTCTAGCAAACAGAGCCCACCTGAGCAAATGCAGCTATCAATAAGCTGTGTTCAACTCTATTCTTTTTTGTCTAGAATGACTTCCCAACCTCTCTCAGGCTTTATGTGGATGCAGTTGCCCCACATTGGGCACCAATTGTTTTTGGGTTTTCTGTCCTGCCTGGTTCCCAAAATCATTAAGTCCCAAAAAAAATCACATGGAGGTCTACATTAACTATAAACTGATTGACCTGTTAGCTCAGGCTTCTTATTAACTTTTATAACTTATATTAGCCCATTATTCTTGTCTATTTTGGCCACCTGGCTCAGTACCTTATTCAGTGAGGCAATCACATCTTGTTTCTTCTGTGGCTGGGCCAGGAGTGTGTCCTCTTCCCAGAATTCTCCTGTTCTCATTGATCCACCTCTACTTCCTGTCTGGTTGTCCTGCCTATACTTCCTGCCTGGCTACTGGCCAGTCAGCATTTATTTAAAATATAATTGACAGAATACAGACAATTGTCCCACATCAGCGATATATTAAAAATCATATGTACAAATAACATTAACGTAAAGGCAGACATGTCTATGGGAATAAAGGGGACTAACAGTAGGAGGGGGTACTGCAGAAAAGGAGGGTAGGTATGGTGTGGAATGCTCAAACTTTATTATAAACTTGTATTAAAACAGCTTATGTAACTTAAAACTATAGACAATTCAAAAAGAAGCAGAACAGAATAAAAAGATGATATAACATAGCTAGAGAGTCACAGAACAAATTGACACCATAATTCTTGATGCAGTTCTACATTTTAAGTTTTGATGAATTCTAATTACATGCAAAGAATAAATGCCAATCAAGTGGATAACTTGTCTCCTAAGTGTTTTAGACATTCAAAACATTTTACTCTTCTTACTAAAAGATGTTACAAAAATGTCATTCAGGTCAGGAAAAAGTAACTATCTTTTTCATGAAAAGACACGTACAAAAAGAGAGAAATTCTAATAACCTCCTGTGATTTTATGAGAGTTTCTCCATCATGACATATTTCTTTATACACAGCTTATCCTTCCTTACTAATTAATTTACAAAATATTCTATCAGAGTGTTTTAAATACCAAAGCTACTAATTGAAGTGGGTGATTGCATATGCACAGAATGAACAGCGTTCTTGGATCTCCATTTCTTGCATTGGCAGGGCACCTTGCTTCCTTATTCAACTGTTTAAAACACCATATTCAATATTGTTCTAATTCATATCTGAACACATTAACATCATTAAAAATTTAATATGTAATACAATAGCAAAACTCTAACTCTAAGAGCTCTAGAACAGGAAAGAATTTTGTTTGCTTGTTTCCTTGTTTGTTTTACAAGACAGTGTTTCTTTGTGTAACTGCCCTGGCTGTCCTGAAACTCTCTTTGTAGACCAGGCTGGCCTCAAACTCACAGTGATTCACCTGCCTCTGCCTCCAGCTTTGACTAAAGGCACGAACTGCCACTACTGACCAGAAATTAATTAAAATTTTGATGATTTCATAGCTTCTAATTTTATTCCAAGTAATGCTGACCTAATAACTAATGTCAGTATTAAAATTACAGAAATGGCCATGACATATTCTGAAATCACAATATAATCTTTGAAGTTGATTAAGGGACTATGCTTGAACTAATAGTGGAAGTGTAAATTTGAAGATGAGATCTGTTTATTCATAAAAAATAAGAAATTTAGGAGTGCACAGGTCCCTTCTGTGAAATGTCACTGGAAAGCCCCATCTGAAACAGAATACTGAAGGCTATAGTTATAACCCTAAGTGAGTCATCAACACCATGGACAAACTTGGTCATGACTGAGCAAATTTACCACAAGCACCAAAAGCTAATGGAAAGAAATCAGAAATTCCAAACCACAAATATTTGAAAAATCGCCTACTATAAGACCACAGGATGTAACAAGTATGATTGAGCAATTATGGTGACTTAGGTGTACAAAGACCCAGGCCTCTGTCGTATGTCAATAACCCATATCTAAGCACTACACATAATATTTATGCATTTAAGTGGCATATTGTACTCTGCGAACATTTTCAGTTAATCTGTCAATGAGAATTAAAACAATTGTAACACAGAAAAATGGAGAGCAATTACATGCATTAACAAAGAAAGGAGGTATTTTTTTTAGGACCTGTTTAGGATCTTTCCACTTTTACAGAGCTTTGACAGAAATCTATCCTGGTAGAAGACATACTTGCTGAAGGGCAGATATTATTTTCTAGGAAGGACAGAACTATAAAGCATGATTGCTCAAAGCAATATTGTTAGGATGGATGAGTCTCCACTTAAAGCATATAACAACAATAACAAGACTGTGTCATCTACACAAGTTCTGGCCTTCCTTAGGTAAGATGGCAGACATGCCTGTGAACCTGGTGGAAGGATCTATTGATCGAATGCATTTACTGACAACTATAGAGAGCACTTGAAATTCATTAAGATGGGATGACATCAATTCTATTTCAAGGCCAGTCTCTCATGATGACTGTTAATGCTGCACTTTCGCTGTGGATAGGCTAAGACTGGAGTGTAAGGATGGTTTTAGTGTCGCAATGTCCAACAGACTTTCTTTTAATAAAAACAGTGGCATCAAATTCTTAGCTACATTTTGTGACTTCCAAATGATATCCAAGTCCATGATCTTGTAATGTACATTATTTTATTAAATATTTTCTTATCACAAATAGAGGAAAATTCTGTCTGTTTGGCATGTATAAAGTATGATGTGTAGTATTCCTCTGGCTTGGGCTCACTTGATTTAAGGTAGGTATATTAAAGAGAATTTTTAGTAAGCACTAGCTGAACTTAGCCCCATGCAAAATAAAACCACTCTGCATAGTTACATTTTTATGTATTAGATCATTTTGTTAGTTTGTTTTATTGATGTTTTGACAGTAAGAGTTTGAGGTCTGTGGAATTCTGTCTTATACCTAAACTCGAGGATTAACAATTATTTCTAATTTTAGGATTGAAGGGGGAAGGGTGGGAGGGTTTGAGGAGAAACTTGGAGGAGGGGAGGGAGGGGGATTTGGATTGGTATTTTTTAAAACTAATAAAATAACAAAGAAAAGTTAAATCCAAGACTAATGTTCCTGATGTCTCTTAAAAGACCCTCAATTCTAATGGTCCAGCATACTTTTACAACATGCCATTTGCATATATTTCAAAGCAGTATAACATGTGATTCACTCATTAATTTCTTTCTGAAAATTTTTGATCTTTTAGAATATTGTTACACTTGGATAATTTAATGAGTTATTTTGGAGCTAGGATCCAAGGCTCCAAATAAAAAGACAGAATCTGTCACTCTTCATATATACCTTATACATGTAGCATAAAGGAGCTTGTGTGTGTGTACAAGTGATTATACCATAAATAATTTCTACACGATATTTCCCCCATGATGACAGATTTAAACATATCTTTCAGGAGTTATTTAGTTCATTATAAACAGTTCTAACTTACATCTAATAATTTCACTGGAGCCCATATAAGCCCATTATACAGACATGTGTCTAATATAATGGATATAACCAAAATATAAATACCATTACCAAATTATAGCAAGTGATGCTTCTCACAGAACATTTTGGTCATTCCACCTTTGGCCACTAGAGTGATGATTATTTGAATCCACAATCTCATTGAAATAGTGAGGGATGATATTGAAATTGGTTAGAATGACTAAAGTAACTCAGTAAGTAAATTTTTGAAAATAATTTCTGTATATATAATAGAAGGACAATATTTTTCCAAAGCAAATGCACAAAGATTCTCTAGCAGATTTTTCAGGCAAGACAGCTTTGATTTCTTGTCTTGAATCCTAACTGTTAGTATATTAGAAAAGCACAGCCATTTTACAGTTAATTTAATGCAAGATTGAAATGGGTCTTGTAACCTGTATTACTGTAAAAAATGTTGCACAACACTGTTTATTAAAATGAAATAACAAATTTTGTTAATATTTGAGTACTGTACAACAGAAAAAGAATTCCTTTAATAAGAAAGTATCAAGTTTCTTTAATTATAAACATGAATATTTTAATTGCTCAAGAATATAAAGTGATTGAGTCATTCAGTTTAGAAAGGCTTGAAAAAGAACAGCCCTGAGTCCCATTCTCTAAGAATTTCCATATGCGAAGTTTATGTTGGTAATGATGTTTTGGAGACTTGCAAATACAGGAAACTTTAGCAATCTAGAAATCAACACACACTTACTATGAACAAATTTGGAGATAAGCTGAAAACAAATACACAAAATGTCATTATGCTCATGCATTAGTTACAATTACACAGAATAAGTGCCACTCAGTAAAGTATATACTTAGAATGAAAGAGTGTTTTAATAAATGCTTTGAAAAATACATATGCTTAATATTTGAATATCAAAATTTACTTACTGGAAAGGAAAATTAGTACAGAGTTTCAGAAATCAAGAATATTAGGTTTGAAAGAGCAGAGATGGAGATTATTACAAAATGAATGAAGAGTTTAGTAAAATAAGTGCTAAATATTCAGTTTCCATGGTTTAAAATAGTTGTCGATGTTGACAAATCAAAAATGACCCAAAGTATTTTGCATTACACCTGCAACACAGAGAGGTAGGTGATTATCCTTTGGACCAGCTGCCCCTCAAATTTTGTGTTTAGTTGACTCATTCAAGTATAAATATCGACATTAGTGTCAGTCCCTTGTAGATCTTAGAGAACTTTCTGGCAGAAGCAAAGGTAGAGAACCATCCATGCTGTAGTGATCATGAGAGTCATAGAGGAAAAGGAGGGCTTACGGCAGCAACACCCACACTGGTTGCCAGGAGTCGGTCCAGTAAAGCAGACATTCAATATCCTTTCCCTGTGATCAGGCTTTCTCTTCGCTTTAGGAAATACAACACAGAGAAACAGATGTTGTGCCAGTTGTATCCAAGGAAATGAAGAGATCTTTCACATTGCTGCTCCCGCCTCCATGAAAAAAGAAAAGAAAAGAAAAAAAATGGTCGTCTTCTGGACAAAGAGAATCCATACAGAAGACACCAAGGATGCCCTAGGAATGCCAGCAAATCCACCAGAGGGAGCCTTCAGAAAATCCCTCACTAAGTTGCAGTGCTTTGAGGATAACCCACAAGACCAGGAGTACTAAAGAAAAATGCTCAAGTAAAGAAGCCCCGAGCCCAAGAAAAATGCTGCTGCTAAACAAATAAACCAGGCGGCACACCACTGACTTCCACAGAAATCCAGTTGTCTTCTGGAATTAATACTGTCTCATTTAATCACATTGACGTCATTTATGTCCCATCTGTCTGCAGCTGCTTTGCCTCTACAATGGTAGTGCTCAACTCCTGTAACAAAGATTTCATGGGCTACAAGACCAGAACGATTTTTTCTTCAATCCTTTTTGGGAAATCCTCCCAGTTACTGAAATAAATCATTGCTGTTTGTGCTGTTAGGTTTGGGGCTGACTTATTGCACAATACTTCATTGATCAAATGGTGAAAGTTAAGGATCTCAGTGATCCTGTATGCTGGTATATAAAATATATTAGTAATTTTATACTGATAGACTCCTGAAGGTGCATGAGAAGGATGAAGATAAAGTTAAATCTTAGTCGAGCCCTCCAGCACATGAGTTCAGGTTGTACCTGTCAGGAAATATAAGGAATCTAGACACTCCCTTCAATATTTTCTTCAGACTGAAACTACACTTGGATTTTAGCATTTTTAAACAAAATAACTTTAATATTGATACACAATAAAAAATAAGAAAATACAAGGTAATTTAAGTTATGTCAGCCATTGAAACATTTGAATTGAATTGTGTACATAAATATACAAATATGTTGTAAGGCAAGAAAAATTATGTTAGTGATTCATATCCACCCTGAAATATGAATGTTAAGAAATTAAGTATTTTCTGCTCAATTGTATAAGCTAAAAGAAAGGTATTAAGCAAAGGGAGATGGCTAAAATTTCATTTAATCCAGTACGTGGCTGTAATGCAAGACAGCCATGATTTTCAGTATTTGATCCAGTTCACTTCTAGGAAAATCCAGTCTTAATTAAATTGCATTCCATCTTTAAAGATGTACACAGTTTGAAAAGAGGGAAACAACCCAGCTACACTTCCCTTTAGTGGCTAAAATAGAAAATTCTTCAACTTATAAACAATCAGTAGGTTTCATTGAAAGAAATGGAAATATGCTCCCCCATTTACAGCCCATTATGAGTTCAATTTTGTTTTTAATAAAATAAGATCCACATTAAAAGTCTGTTAGTATTTGCATGGTGCACAAATATTGGCCTTTTTCATTTTAAGTTTCTTTCTTTACACTTATTCTATGGTGTAGCTTCATAAATATTAAAATTGAAAAATATAATTTATAAGTGAAATAGTCTTAGATGTTACTGTATCTAGGCATGAGAGAAAGTGTGATTACACAGTCCAATATCAGAATGTGTATGTACAGTGGCAATAGGCATGCACGCATGTGTGTGCATGCGTGTGTGCAAGTGTGCATGCATGTGTGTGTCTGCTAGTGTACTGGTCCTAGTATAGACATGGTGATAACATAATTATTTTATTAGGTATTGATAAATCATAACACCTAATATACTTGTAATCTATTAGCATTAATTACTAATAATTCTATTCTCAAAGAGCCCAGTTTAGAAAATAAATTATGTAATTATTAGTGCTAACATGCTAACCAAATTTGCTTTTGAAGTATTTTCACTCATGAATTCATATTTTACTTTAACAGAGATTACATTCCCAAAGAGTAAGAACATTTTTAATTCAATGGAAAAACTATTCTTCAGCAAAAAGTTAACTAAATAAACAAAATTTCCATGTAATTAAGTTGATTTACTAAACCATACTATTTTAAAACTTGGAAGCTGTCATTAATTGTAGTTGGTCAGAGCAAATTAGTGCTCTTAAATATGTTTAAATGTTACCTTTGCTATTTATATAGGATTTTATTAAACTCTGCACATGATATTTAATGCAGGCAGCCTCTGAGCTCATAAGCTGCTCTCCCTGCCTTTCCTCCATTGTTCATCCCTACCATGTGTATGCATGTACCTAAGGACCAATTTCTAATGAACAAATGCAGCAAAAGTGATGAATTATGAATGATGACTTCCAAGAGTAGGCCCTAAAGAGTGTGGATTCCGCCTTGGGTAGCTTTTGTCTGTATTAACATAGTGCCTCTGAGTACTATTCAGTTATGCAGAACATTCTCTAAGGGGCTTAAAGGACAGATATTCTCGGTCCTGTGATAAACTGGGGAAGCTTCAGCACATTCCATTCAGTTTTCTTAGCAGAAGCCAAAGAAATGAAACACTTACCTCAAGCTAATACTGACTTGGAATGTTGTAGGGAAAACCAGCAGATTTCTAATTGGCTTTGAGATCCACTCTACATTACAGAATTCATTTTTGGTACTGTTAACAGAATAAAGACCCTATATGAGTGTGCAGATAATAGGAACTAGAGAATAATCTACAACTACTATTTTGTTTGATGGCTATTGTCTCAAATTTCTCTCTCTCTCTTCATATACATATATAAATATATTTGCATGTACATATGTATGTATATGTATATATGTGTATGTACACACAGGGCACACATATATACATATATGTATGTATGTACATATATATACTCACAGATTAGTGCCACTTTTATCCCTTAACAGAGAGGTTTCTTTTTGCTGTGGGTGGTGGTTAATGCATAAGTTCAAAACTGGTAAAAAATGTAGAGAGCAATAACTCCACAGTTTTGGACATCCTAAATGGATCTTCTATACCAAGCTCCCTTCTCTTAGGGTTTGGGGAACATTACAAAATGGGAGCAGAAATATTTGAGGAGTCACAGCCATGAAGGATTGCTGTCAAAGTATCTTTTGGATCAGATGGGGGCAAGCACAGCCATGAACTCTCAGTACGTGTGCTGTGCACAAGATCAAAATAGTTAGAACCCCAGTGTATACAGAGGAGGGGTGCACAGCTGAGGAACTATTGGCAGTTAATGCTGCTATGGAGAGGGAGTCAGATCTCTTTAGGAATGTGATTCCTATTAAATTCCCCAAGCTCCAGTGGATGGCCTCTTGTCCATGCATATAGGGGCAGCACTAAGGGAGATCATTTTAAGAATCTGTTTATAAAAGGCTTGGATTTGACAGGGAGGCTTGTGTGGAGGGAACTCGAGGAGGGTTTGGAAGGGAGTGGGGAGTAATTATAACTTAATTACACCATATACATGGTTCAAATTACCAAAAGTGTTTTAATAGTTAGATGTTGGGGTTGAAGGTGAGAAAGAAAATTCAAGATGTGAAACACATTTGGAGGCCAGAATTCTGATAGATGAGCCTAACAGAGAAACCGGCAAGTGCTGGATAACGCTAATAGAAGAAAGACTTGGTAAACAGCGAAACAAAGAGGTAGAGAAAGCCGCAAGATGATGACTTATTTCCCCTTCATTTTTTTTTCCAAAATTTTGAGCAAGATAACTGATTCTACATATCCAATTTAAAATAGAAGAGAACCTTAAGGTTGCATGTCTTAAGATAAAAGTTAAGAGTACATAAAATAATGACAAGTTTCACTTGAAATAATAATGCAAGCACTTCATCTCTATCTGGTTCTGATTTATCTTTCACAGTCTTCAAGCTACTGCTGTGAATGGATAGTAATTTGGTGGCTTATATAAATGTACCTGAGGAAGAGATGGTATTGGCTAGAGTGTCAGTCAGGTACTAAGAGAAACACCAAGGGTACATTCCATTGTACAATTCTGTCTTAGCTAATAGGCTTGATCTATTGATGGGTATACAATTTAAAAAGTGATAGTGGATACTTTTAATTAATCATGAAACGAACCTAAACTCTTTAAGAAATATCCTCGCTACTGCTCATTCAGATCTTAGTTATTTTGGAGAAGCCAGGCGCCATGTCATGAGACCACCAGATGAAGAGGCTAATGTGAAGAGTGGGAGGCCTGCCAGGAAACATGGCAATGAATGATAAGTGTCTGTGCCATAGTTAAGTCTTCAGTAGAGTGTGCAGCTCCAGTAGACAGCTACCCTGTAACCTCATGGCACAGCAAGGAAAATGCAGTTTCCTTAATGCTGTCCTCCCAACGCAAGCTCATCTACATAGTGAAGACCAATAGGCTTGACACATACCTTCAATAGGATTCTTCACCAGCCTTCACATCTTTGGCTGAGCTTGCTCTGTTCTATGGGAACTGCTGTGCCTTTTCTGGCCTTCATGTGTCCTCCTTTGTCCTGTATGAGAAAAGATACTTTTCCTTAAAGCACACCTCAGTTATCTGTGCTTAAGATTTCACAGCTAAGACTCTAGGATTCATCACGGCAGTCTAAGAGGAGTGTGTGTGATATCTCTCTATACGCTGCAAATATGTCTTATTACCATTAGTTAATAAAAAGACTGATTTGGCCAATATCCAAGCAGAATACAGCTAGGCAGGAAATCCAAGCAGAGCGACTGGGTAAAAGAAGGCAGAGTGAGAGAAATTCCAGAAGCCACTGTGGAAGCGAGTTGTGAGGTGACGCCATGAACTCATGGCAACAAATAAATGAATAGAAATGGCTTAATTTAAGATGCAACAGGTAGTTTTATTAATAAGCCTGAGCAATCGTTCAAACAGCTTGTAATTAATATTAAGCCTCAGAGTGGATATTCGGGAACTGGTGGGTGGGAAAGAAACTGTCAGTTACATGTGTGTTCTGCACTGGCTTTTACGTTCAGATAAAATCTGGCCATAAAGGACTCGGATATATTCAGATTTCTTTTTTCTATACTCTTTCTCTATTAGTCCAGTACTGATGGATGCTGTACCCTGATGAGTTCAGTCCTTGGTGATCCCAAATTAAGAATCTTCAAGATAGATATCATTCTGTAACTAGCTATCACACATACGTGCAAACTCATGTTGGTAAAAAGTGTTTCCTGGTCAACATGTCAAGAGACCTTGTGGCTATGAAACTCAGATAGAAAATCCCATATTCCTAATCCACAAAAAATTGACGTAATTAATTAACATTGTTTTCAACCACTGTGTCTTAGTATAGATTTTGGTATTTTATTCCCACTAATTTTGAAATTAAAAATGTTTAATAATAAAGAGAAGTAGTGACAGATACTATTGACAGGTAATAGCAGTGCCAGCTGTGAGTGAATTGTGATTTATTCAATGCAACCATTAATTTACTTTCTTAGTGTTAAATATGTCTTAAAAAATCATTGTTAAGGTACTCTTTCAGCAATGTTGGACTGAGTGTTTTGACTCAACTGGGTAGTCAAAGAGAATTGATAATTTATAGTCTCCTTGCTGGCACTAAATAACAGAGTATACCAGAACTAACATACTTCCAGTTGTGAATGTAATAAAATATGTTTAATATAGTTCAAACTCTGTGAACATTTAGAAGGCATAAATATTGGTCTGTTCTTGTCATTTAATTGATAATTACAGTTCATGTAAGTACATCATAATTTATGCCAGAGAATTGGATGCAAGTATTCTTGTACTAATAGAAAAAGTATATGGGAAAAGAATTGCAACTGAGAATTGGCTTCATATAAATATTTTAAAATATTTCATCTGAAGTGATGCAGATAGAAATGCAATATCTTCCTGCTGTCTCAAGAATGAGAACATTCTTTCAGTGATAGTAACTCAAATGTTATCTAGTTATTAACCAAATTGACCATGTATTACCTGTTTAGTATTCATGCCAATTGGCAGATAATTTACAGTAACTCTACACTTCTCATTGACATTGCAGTCAGAGCTTATGACTAAGAAGATTTCACTATTGTTGAAATTCATTATACAAGCAGTAAATCATTAAATATTTAAGAACTGTATTAGATTCCAATTAAAAATATCATGAATGATATGGAAAGTTGAACAATTGCAAAGCAACAAGAAGTAGAACACAAATAAATATAATTTTAATTTTCATTAGCTTAGAAAATACCACATCCTCCAAAAGTAATATAGATTTTTCTATGATATATATCATATATATAATATCAATAGCATATATGCACATGTATGTGTCTATGTGTATATATACGCATATGTGTATATATATTGTTTACAAATGGCTATCTTAATATTTGCATGTTGTTGTGGTTTGAATGAGAAAGGTCCCAGTAGGCTCATAATATTGAATAATTGGTCCCTAGCTGGCAAAACTGTTTGGGAAGGATTAAGAGGTGTGGCCTTATTGGAGAAGATGTGTTACTAAAGAAAGGCTTTAAGGTTTCAAATGACTCCTGCTATGACTAGTGCTCTCTCTTTGCCTTCTACTTATAGATCAGGGTATGAACTTCAGCTTCTGTAGACAAATATGCATGCTGCTTGCTGCCATGGAGTCACACGAGGATGTTACTGAAATTGTAAGCCCAATAAATTGTTCATATATGTTATCCTGCTTAAGCTCTTCATGCCCTCTCTAAGCCTCCTAAATTCTTAGATGAAAGTCTGAGTTGCCACACAGAACTCTTACTAGTGTTTTGTTTACATGTCTAACAAAACAATTACTGATAGTAGAAATGACTTTTAATTATTGAATATTGACATATTGATTGGTATTCAGAGGTACTGAGGACCTTACCAGTGTATTAGAACCACTTATATCACTGGGCTTTACTTGCCATTCTGCAACTGTGATAATCCATATTATCTTCTGTATTCAGGTCTTGAAAAGGCATAGATGACTTGACCTTTAAGTACTTTTGATTTTCTAACAATTTGATTTGCCTTTTTTATATATGCTGTCATCACTATCCACAATATCCCATTAGGAAGCAGTTTTTATCTTCTTCATTGTACCTCTTGGAAATAAGAGGTTTAATAAGAAATCAAGAATCACAAGATAATGACTAGCTCTTCAGATATTACTGTTCAAATTGTTCAGGGTTTCATATACCACAGAAGTTTGTCCTAGGTCTTTCCTGATTTCAGACATCCTTTATTTGTATGGCTTCTCATATAAGGTCACAGAAATATGAACACCACCATATCTAAATCCATTAATGCACTACTGACCCCTTATGTCACAGAAGAATAAAGGGAAAAAATGGAGTCACAAGCAAAATGAATAGTTCAAATGATTGATAAAAGTCATATTCAACTCAGACATAAGCAGGGCACATATGTTCAAAACCTTTAGAATAGAACAGCTCTGAATTCTAAGAATACAGCAGTCAACTGTCCTTAAGACATCTCCAAAGTGTTTGTTCACAATATCTTTTAGAACGCAAGTCGTTTCTATCCAGAACTGATATGGCTTCACACTACAGCACCTTGGATCTTACGTGGTAACTCAATTTTTTAGAGTGGTAATATGCTTCCATTAAGCTCATGTTGCCTGCAATTATCTACGTAGCAAGGGCAAAGGCCCCAAAATCAATGCCCAAAGAACTTCCTTTTAAGCCTATAATCAATCGTTGCCAATGATGAATAAACATCTATTATTAACAGTGTATGTGGTTTGGGTTGTTTTACTTATGTCTGCTTTTAAGGCACTTGTAATGGATTGCCCTGTCAAGCGCATCCATTAAACTGAGTTTACTCTCACTGGAAGCAGAAAGAAGGACAGAGATGTTGACAGAAGATGTTTACTAATTCCTGGTTAGCTCTTCTGGATGCAGACACTGAAATATCTAGCTTATGTAGTATTTCTGCTGTCCTGTCTGTAAAATGCAAAGGTATCAACATTACTGTTATCTAGAGAATTTTATTAATCTTGCTTCTGGTCAGCACTTGTGAAATACTCATTTCAGGCTAGTCTTTCTTTATATTTTTCAAAGCAATGAGAATTATGAGTTTCACATAAGCTGTTTGTGAAGATTTTCTGTTTATTATTTCTGCCATGGGCACTGATTTGGACACTTAGAGTAGATTTATTACTTTCAGAATATTAAAAGAACTTTCTAGGTTTATTTGAGTTGTGTAAAGAAATTCATTTGTGGCTGCTGTTTAAGGCTTCATTTTACTTTTAATTATGGGTGTATGCATCTTGTTTGAGTGTGTATACATGCGTGCAGAGGTGAGAAGAGGATGTCTCATGTGGGCATGTATACATGTGTGCAGAGGTGAGAAGAGGGTGTCTCATGTGGGCGTGTATACATGTGTGCAGAGGTGAGAGGAGGGTGTCTCATGTGGTATGTATACATGTGTGCAGAGGTGAGAAGAGGGTGTCTCATGTGGTATGTATACATGTGTGCAGAGGTGAGAAGAGGGTGTCTCATGTGGGTGTGTATACATGTGTGCAGAGGTAGGAAGAGCACGTAAGAATGTCTTGTTGCAGGTGTTGGAGTACAGCTTGACACGAACGCTAAGAACTAAATCTGCTTCCTGTACAAGAGCATCAAGCACTCCTTAATTTCTCAGCCATCCATCCAGACTCTATAATTTCTTAACGACACAGATATCACTAGAGGATTGACATATCATGATGCTGTTAAAATATTTCAAAGGACTAAATAGAGAATTGCTGCGAATTTGAGTTTCTTATAAACAGTTAAGCATCTAGTTTTACTGTTATTCAGTCTCTAAAGGAAAGTGTTGGTTCATCTGAAAATATTTAAGCAAAATTTTCCCAGCCCAAAACAGCTTCAATGTCAAGTTCTTCTCACCTCAAAGGTCTGTGTAATTAAAGTTTAACTTCTGGGATAGATCTAGCTCAGTATTTTTTAAGGTTTCATCAAATCTAGCACAAACAGATATCTGGAAAGGAAACTTAGTTTATAAAATGAAAAAAAAATGATGTGAGGTTTTTGTCTGTAGGATTTACCCACTTAAATATCTGTGAAATAAAGAATGAAACCCAATTAAGATAAAAAATCAGTTCACTTATCCAGGATAAAACCTCTTAGATGCCTCTGTCTCCTTCTTGGCCTTTACATACAATGCCATTGAGCTCCCAAAATTACTAAAATGAAACCCAATATCCTGATAAAATCACCTTGAAACTCTGTTTTCAAAGTCTGTTGCACAGCATTTAGTTTGAAGTATCTCCGAGATTAGAGATCTGCAATGTTGTTTCCTGAAAGAGGAGCTGAAAGTGTTCCCATTTGGGGACGCAGGGCATTTCACAGGGTGACTGTGCTTGGAGGAGTCCGAGTGTTATCTGAGATGCGCTCTGTGGTCAGGTGCCTTTTGACATTCTCTGTGGTAGTGCTAAGAGCATCTGCAACAGGCTGCTTTAACAGAATCAAGCACAACCAGATTCCCTTCTAGGTCATTTCTCAGATTTAAAATCATTTCAAAACACCCTTTAAGTGGATAAACCATTGAAGACTCTAAGTTAAATGAGACTGAAAGTTTATAATTTTAAACCATGGATTTTTAAGATTATGCTGTTTGTATGAGAAGCACATGATGCCCCAGCATCCTTTATGCCAAGTGCTTAGATTATAAAGAGACAGTTATACTGCATCCTACCCTGCTATGCTTTCCCAGAATTAATTCAACAACTTGAAACGCTGTGCCAGGAAAGTAATTATAAAACAAATTTCAAATTTGGAATAAAATATATCATTTGTTATAAAGATGGAAAATCTAAGTGAAAATTTTATAATCTCTATATAACTATTCTCAGTCATGTGTTTCAACTTTTGAAACTATATACATAATAGGAAATAAGCAGAATTGGTTAATTTTTTTACAAATACACTTCAGTGACTAATATTCTGCTGTGCTCAGAAATCGGTGCCTGGTCCAATTGTCACCAGAAAGGAGTCATCCAGCAACCAACGGCAGCAAAGATGAGAGCAGATGCAGAGATTCACAGCCAAACACTAGGCAGAGTCAGGAGAACCCAGCACAAGAGGGAAAAGAACTTCAGGAGCCAGGCGGTTGGAAGAACCAGGAGAACATGGCCACAGATTCGACTAAGTATGGCTTGTAGAGCTCATAGGAGGCACAGAGACTGAAGCAACGATCATGGAACTTGTAAGGATCTGAATTATGTCCTCTGCATATGCCTTATGGTGTAAAGCTTGGTGTTCTTGTGGGACTCCCTAAGAGAGGGAATAGGGATTGTCTCGGAGTCTTTCTCTTGCACTTGGGACACTGTTCCTCCCACTTGGCATTCCACCATAGGGAATGAGCTCCGAAAAGCTAGCTCATGCACCAGGGATAGATCCTTGTCCCACTGCCAGGGGCCACTCAAACAGACCAAGCTACACAACTGTTGACCACATGTAGAAAGTCTAGTTCGGTCCCTTGTAAATGTGGTATATTTATACAATGAGGTATTCCTCAGATGTAAATATGTATTAAGTTACAGAATTGACCCTATCATAAACAGTTCTCTTGAGATTGGGGGAAGTAAACAAATAAGTTTCTGTATTTATCTTGATCCTCAAGTAAATGATAATGTTTTGGTTTTATTAAAAATGGTAAACCATAATGGAAGCATTAAGTCTTCTGGCAATGAATTCTTTAAGAGTTTCTTCTCTGACTCTATCTAGATTTTTTTTCCTTCATACTAAATGATGTTTCTCTGGATGCAAAATTCAAGGTGAGCTATAATATTCCTTTGGACCTTACAATCTGGTATACCAGCTCCTCTTCATTTTGATGCTCTCTGATGAGGCAGCTCAGGCACCTTGGCATAGATGAATGACATTGTTGTTGGTACATGGATTGTACTCCTTACCTAGGGTACAGCTTGAAACCAGTGCTTCCAACGCACTGTCTTTGTCCTACATTCCAGAAAGTTTATTATGATACGATCTCATTTTGAACAAATTTGAACAAATTCTGTTTGTTTATTGTCTTGAGATCTTAGAATTATATTTGAAGTCAAATCATATATATTTTCATGTCGTTGTTTATTCAGGTATATTTTTACTCCTAACTTTCACTCCTCTATTTTTCTAAGGAATTCAGTGTCAAAAATGTAAAATACATAGTTATAGTCAATATGACCTAAGGCTCCATATCTATCTTCTGTAATTTACTTACTTATTGTTATTTAATGTTTATAATTTTGATTTCTTCCTTCATTGTGTTGGTTCTTCATTCTGTATTTCTCATATTGCTGTTAAAAAGAAACTGCCACTTTATTATCTCTAAAACTGAAGGGAATTTTTTAATTTTAAAAGTCTAACCTGGAGACTGAAAGAAGGGGATCAGGAGTTGGAAGGTAACCTGGACTTGGTGAATTCTGTCCCAACCTGGATAATAAAATGACAATAAATTTCTAGACAACATCTACCAATACCAATTCAGTATTCTCTGTTTCTACTTCTTTGCTGAGACTTTGTTTCTGACATGTTGTAAATGCTTTTATTAAAAAACGTGTTATGATCAGTGCTATATAAGCTAGAAAGTCAGTTTCAACATCTGTTTTTTCATGGTTGTCACTTGACATTTTTCATCGCCATTCAACCTGAAATTTCCTGGTACATTGTAACCTATGTAACTTTATGTGAGATATGTGCATTTATGGTGTTATATTGCTGTTGACCCTTATTTACATATTCTGTTCTAGTTTTGTTACTTTGAAAGTGATGAGACAAAGGAGAATGCAGAATGCAGGCAACACTGTGCTTCTGCACTGTGGAGGCTGACTCACTGCTGATACACAATGCTGCATGTTGGAAGCTAGCCCACTGCTGACATACAATGTTGCACGGTGGAGGCTAGCTCATTGTTGATATACAATGATGCATGGTGGAGGCTGGGTCTCTGCTGATATACAATGTTACACAATGGAGGCTGACTCATTGCTGGTATACAATGCTGCATGGTGGAGGCTGGGCCTCCACTGATATAAAAATAAAAGTGACATGTTGCTTTAATGTTTGGAGAGTTGGCATCCCAATATTCCACTAGGTTTCTACTGATAAATTAGAAATTCTGTGTTCTTAAAACAAGGAAATGCCATTCTAAAATATTGTTGAACTATTGGAGGGGTAATGAACACCATAGACTTGGTACTTGGGAAACTGAGTCAGGAGAATTACAGCAAATGGGAGGTCAGCCTGGTACCATAGTTACAACCTGTCTCATAAATCATATGATCACAGATAGCTGTAGATAGCTTAAATAGTAGAGTACATTTCTAAAAATCCTAAATCCCTGTGTTTTATTCCCAGTATCAGCAAAACATGAGAAAATAAAGAGACTCCTACATTGGTGATAAGGTAAAATGCTGCTATCGCTTTTCTGCAGTTTGCTAGAAGTCTCATGACACAGATGTTCTATTCTGAAAAATTTCCCCTTGAAAGATAAAAGTATTTGTCTTCAGAGTGACTTATGAATGAATGTGGATGCTCACAGCTGTTCCATTGAAACTATTCACCACATAAAGCAAAGCAGGTAAAAAGATAAACTAATAGAGGCATATACATGAAACATAAATATGAACCCTAACAAGATAGAAGAGTATGTGACAGAGATAATACATGAAGAAATAAAACATGCTTTGAAATCAGATAATAGCACAAAATGAGAATGCCAGACAGAAAAGTGCACGTGCATCATGATTCCATTAAATAATACCATAAAATGCAACTAATGTACAATGGCACGAAATAGATAACTCGCTTCTAGTGGAGGCTGGGGATGCAATAAAAATTAACAGGAGGTATGTAACTAAACTTGTAGTACATGATGCCTTCTGTTTAAAAGACATGATTTCTAGAAGAGAAAATATATCAACAAGTACAGAGGAAATAATAGAGTGTTCTTCTGTTTAAATAAACTGAACTGAATTTTCCACAATTCTAATGGCACAAATTGAGTTGTGTTAAGGAAACATTCATCTAAAGAAACTTGTTTGGATATCCAATCATTGTAATAGCCATTCACATGCTCATACTGTGTTTTTATATACTGGGATAAAAATCAAAGAGTTTCTGCACTGTTGAGGGGTGTCACACATTGCAGAGTTATTCATAGACAGTTTGCTTCCAGCCATGACTTAAGGGACAAAGGAACATGCCTTGTACTCGCAGACCTGTGGCTAATCAGTAAGGGGGCTCTACATCTGAACCTGCTCAGCTGTGGCTTATCATCCTGCGAGATCTGAGTTCATATTAACAGTGTGTGAGCCTCCCTGAAGTTCAGTGAAGTGCTGCCCAGTGGCCATTAATTTTCATTATCCCTGATTAAATAGGCCTATCGTGAAGTATATTAAAATTATCAGCTAAATCGATTCCTTGGGAATTCCTGTAAAAATTTTCTCATGCTTTCCATCTTTCTATGTTGTACAGACTAATTGAAGCATACACCCTTTGGTTGGCTTCTGAGGGAGTGATGTCTTTGTTCCATTTTGTTTGCTTTTCTATTGTTCTTGCATGAACCAAGATTAGAGTGACAATTGTAGGTGCTGAACGTGAAAGAGTGATGGACAAATTGTGGCAGATTTTTGTCAAAGTGAAAGGCTTTCCAAGCAACCCAAGGCCTTGTCATCTTCAGTTGTGACACTCTGCATCTCACAGCTAGTTCTGAGAAAGTGGGGCACTATCAGGTATGCTACAGATATTCCAACAATACATCAGTTACAATGTTTGATACACTTTAAAATTCTTTGCATTTAACAAATGTAGGAAATAGAAAGCAAGATGAGTTTTAAGATGCTTTTTGCTTGACCCAAAATCCCTAAGTGTTTATCTAATAGTCTAAAAATCAAGCAGCTATATTATGAAAGTAGAGAATTTAAATGATTACATATATAATCATTGCTACTTTTTGTAATAATCAGATTCAAAACAAACAAAATTTATGAAAAAAGTCACTGTGTAGAGTGTGCACTTGCAAGTGTCTACACACAGACACACACGCACACACACACTCACAAACACACACAGATATGTATTCTCTTTCTTCGTGAAAAGAAATGAAGGCTATATACAGTGTGCTTGAATCCCTTGCTAGTGAAGAAACTGAGTAGCCTAGGCAAGATAATGAACCACTATATCTACAAAAAAATAGTTTAAAAGGGGATTCAAATAATTTTAAATGAAGTACAGAGTGGAGATTCTGATGCTTCTTTATCACTGAATATTAGTCAAATTCTTTTTCAAATATAGTTAGCAAATAAGTATAAATTTTGTTCATGGCATCATTTCCTTATTGATTGATTTGCAAATTACTACATTTAGGATATAAATGCCAGTGCATTGTTCACTGGGACCACTACATCACGTACAATGACCCTCACCTGTATTTATAACCTGTGGAGTTTGGGGTTCATGTGTCTTTGACTTCTATAGATACATATTACTACAGCTTCCAGAACTACTGTGCTTTTGATTCTTTTCATAAACCATCTGTTATTTGTGACCTATTATCTCTATCTTCTGGTTTCCAGTTGCTAATTATATGTTAGTTCCTACATGCTATACTTCCTCTTCTGTGCTACTTTTGTTCAGCATTCACTTTTGTACATTTTCTTCATCACTAAAGAATTTATTTTTTTTGGGGGGGGAAGATGTTGTTGACACTATTAGACTACTCAAAATGTTATGATCTTACAAGTATTATATTTGCTCTCTTATTTCATTTTTAAAGCTTGTTACTGATTTAAATAAATGCATTTCATTTGGTACTGACAGTGTGTCTCTTAATCTTGCTAAATTCATTTAATAGTTGTCATTATTAACACTTTTATTCATGCAGATAACAACATAAACAAACCTTCTGTCAAAGAAAGTTTTATTTTCTGTTCTTCATAATTGTGTTGGTTTTGGTTAGATTTAGTCCCATTTCAAGCTCCACAATGAGAAAAGAACTGTGATTTCTGTTCCACAAGATTATTTTATTGCCATTTCTTTGTTCTTATTTCCTAAAACCATGAATAACAAACTTATCACATCTTTTATCAATTAAATATTATTTTTAACATATTCTTAAGATTTTTACTATAATCTATTCTCATTTTAGATAGTTATCCCCTTTTTCACTCTCTCCCTTCCTCCTGCTTCCCCCACCTTATCGCCTCTTCCCTCATCCACTTCTCAGAAAAAGTACGGCTTTACATAGGGAGTCAACAAAATCTGACAATTCACTTTGAGGCAAGTTCCTTTTTAGAAGAGGATTGTTCTGGCTATTCTGGTTTTGTTGTTTATCCATATGAAGTTGATCATTGTTCTTTCAAGGTCTGTGAATAATTGTGCTGGGATTTTGATGAGGATTGCACTAAATCTGTAGATTGCTTTTGGTAGGATTGCTATTATTACTATGTTGAGCCTACCTATCCTAGAGCATGGGAGATCTTTCCATTTTCTGATATCTTCTACAATTTCTTTCTACAAAAACTTAAAGTTCTTGTTGTGCATGTCTTTTACTTCTTTGGTTAGTAACACCCTATGATATTTTATGTCATTTGTGGCTATTGTGATTGGTAATGTTCCTCTGATATCTTTCTCATCCCCTTTATCATTTGTATATAGAAGGGCTATGAACTATTTTAGAGTTGATCTTGTATTCTGTCACATCACTGCAATGTTCATCAGCTGTAGGAGTTCCCTCATCAAACTTTTGGGGTAACTTATGTATACTATTATGTCATCTGTAAATAGCAAAAGTTTAACTTCTTTCTTTCCAATTTATATCTCCTCAATCTCCTCTTGTTGTCTTATTGCTCTAGCTAGAATTTGAGGACTATTTTGAATAGGTATGTAGAGAATGGGCAGCCCTATCTTGTTTCTGATTTTAGTGGAATTGCTGTGAGTTTCTCTCCATTTAACTTGATGTTGACTGTTGGCTTGCTGTATATTGCTTTTATTATATTTAGATACATTCCTTGTATCCCTGATTTTTTCAAGACCTTTTTCATGGAGGGGTATTGGATTTTGTCGAATACTTTTTCAGTATTTAATGAGATGATCATATGTTTTTTTTTCTTTCAGTTTATTTATATTGTGGATTACAATGGTAGATTTTCATATGTTGAACCTGCATCTCTGGGATGAAGCCAACTTGATCAGAGTAGGTAGATGATTTTTTTCACATTTTATGACAGATTTTTTCAAGCATACCATATGCTTGCTTCTTAAAACATACTATAATTGAGTTTATTGGAAATCTATACTTCAAGTTCTGACTATCTTCATAAGTGAACGAGAGTGTGACAAAGTCACTGCTTTCTAGAAGCTAAAATTCCCAGAAGAAAAGCTTCTCAACAAGTTCAAGAAATCCTAATATATGTGATTTTGATCTTAATATGTTGGATTGAATCATATGAATAACCTTCAATTGACGTCATTCATAATATATTTGTCATTTGTCGAATGATTATGTTTATGATATCAAAGCTGGAAGTAAATTATTAAAAATTATTTTAACTATTAAATTTATAAATTTTGATGATTGGGGACCTAAATTTTTCACAGTGTGGCTGACACTATAATAATGCAAGTTATTCTTACTCATCCTAGGATTTTTAACTTTCTTAAGGGATCAATGACATGGGCATCTTTAAAAACATGTGGTCTGCAAATCTTTTAAGTCAGATGCCATAAAAGGAAAGTAAAAGCTCTCAGATTTTAAAGAACTGCTCAAATTCTCATCATAGAATACTCTATTATTTGGAAATATTTGCCAAAACAAATACTCAGGCTCAAAACCCAAGTAGATCATATGAATATTTCTCTAGAGTCTATCCATATTATTTGAGTCACCTGATCATTGGCCAATAATATCAAACATCCACATCTATCCTGGGTCCCCTATCTAGGGATCATAGTCTGGCCAACCCTGCCTATGCTAATACCAACACCTAGGCTTCTGATAGAATATACCCTCCTTTACTGCAATCTATAGGCTCTTCCCATACCACATCCTAATTCTCTCCCCAACCAGATACTACAAATTCTTCTCTATTGTCTAGTTAAGATAATCTGCCTCATCCTCCTCTCCTCTCATTTACCTCAAATCCCAGGCCTACCCTAAACAACCTACCTTGGACCAAGGCACACCCTGAGCATCTTCCCAGTCACCTAAATCTACTTGATATCATTCTACCTAAGCCAAATCCATCCTCTAAACTCAAGATGAATTGCACATCTTCTTTTCTGCCCTATCATGCTCTGCAATATCAGATACAAAATAAGCAAAGGAAGACCGCATGCCCAGATATCATGGCAAATGTACAGACATATGAAAGATTAAGAAAGTATCCCTGAACCAAAATCTGTCACCCCTATAGAAATACTTTCTAGTGTAAATTACTTAGATGAATTCCAGGACACAGAATTTAAAAAAGAAAAGAAAAATTCATAGACTTCTTAAAGAACTCGAAGAGTTTTGAGAAAGCAGAAAGAAAGAGCTGAATGAACTTAAAGAGAAAGAACTTAAAGTGGGTGCTGCCCAAGAACACAAAAACATGAAGTACTA